>OV651817.1:51367772-51432772 GCA_927349885.1 Psylliodes chrysocephalus
TAAAAATAAATAAAAATAAATAAAAATAAATAAAAATAAATAAAAATAAATAAAAATAAATAAAAATAAATAAAAATAAATAAAAATAAATAAAAATAAATAAAAATAAATAAAAATAAATAAAAATAAATAAAAATAAATAAAAATAAATAAAAATAAATAAAAATAAATAAAAATAAATAAAAATAAATAAAAATAAATAAAAATAAATAAAAATAAATAAAAATAAATAAAAATAAATAAAAATAAATAAAAATAAATAAAAAATAAATAAAAATAAATAAAAATAAATAAAAATAAATAAAAATAAATAAAAATAAATAAAAATAAATAAAAATAAATAAAAATAAATAAAAATAAATAAAAATAAATAAAAATAAATAAAAATAAATAAAAATAAATAAAAATAAATAAAAATAATATTTTAGCACTTGACTTTTATATCGGTATTTAATTTCTGTTGGTAGCATTGAAGTTTTGAAATACTTGAAATACGTGAAATAGGAAGTAGCAGTTCAGTTGAATATGTATTTTATTACTTCAGATTTTTTGATATTTGAAAAAGTTTGAAAATCTAAATTATAGAATTAAGCCTAAAAGCAGGCTATCAAAATACTTTGTTATTTTAGTACTTATAAAAATGAGTATACAGTAGTATAAGAAATAAATCTGGTTACCTGGGGAGGCTACGTTGTTTTCTAATTTTAGATCTTGTGTTGTGAAAATGACTTACGTTAAATAATAGTTTAAAGAATCTTAAATTGATAAACTACTATCAGGTGACTCGGATTGTGATATTTTTATTGTCCTAAAATATATTTTTTTTTAATTTTGCTTCGAATTTCTTATGTCACATTACCTTTTTTAAACTACTTATTGCAGAAATGTTCATTGAAATGTAACAAAAATTGACGCTGCCCCCTTTTTGAAATAAACCCTTTATAATGCTAATTTTGATAAAAACTTAGCACTACCAATCATGAAAATAAGCATAAATTATATTTATTATATGGATAATTTGTCGCTGTTTTGTCCCTTTTTTGAAATAAATCCCAGTTAATGCTAATTCTGATAGAAAGTTAGCACTACAATCAGGTAAATAAGCATATTTGTATATGAATAATTTGTTGCTTTTGCCGTAAATTTGTTTTAAAATAATTTGTCGCTCATCCCATTTTTAAAATAAACATCAGTCAATGCTAATTCTGATGAAAAGTTAATACTATAAATCACGAAAATTGGCATAAATTACATTTTTTATACATATAATTTGTATCTTTTTGTCTTAAACTTGTTTCAGAAAAAACAGCTTTGTCTCTCATCCCCTTTTTGAAATAAACACCAGCTAATGCTAATTTTGGTGGAAAGTTAGCACTATCAATCATTAAAATGAGCAGTAATTATATTTTTTTATATGGATAATTTGTCGCTGCTCCGTCGTAAATTTGTTGAAAAAAAAATTTGCTCATATCTCTTTTGAAATATACCCCAGTTAATGTTAAAATATCCTATAATAGTGCTCGCGGAACAAGAAAGGAATAATTTAATGCGAATATGATGTTTGCAGGCAATGCTACAAACGAAACAAATATAAATGAGGTATGTCAACACCATACTTTTTCTACGACTTTATTATCTATTAATAATTAGTATTAAAGTTCTCAGTTAATAAAACATTATTTGATTTCCATAAAGTTAGTTCTACCACATTATACATTTAAATTTATGAATATTGGATAATTTGTTTGTATTTTGTCATAAATTATGGTTAAAAAAAAAAAGAGAAACTTGTAGTTGGTCCTTTTTCTAAAATAACCCGTGCATGGTTACTTGACGATGACCAATAATTCTAGAATAGCCAATTTTAGGTTTGTTCCAACTTGGTGTTCGGTACCGTTCTTGTATCATACCAACATCAGTTCATGAACGATGTACTGCGCAAGCGCATCTCTGAATGGTTTTAAAATCGGAAATGCGTTGGAACGCTTTTAAAACTATTGATGGTACATAAATAGAAGAAATAAAAGGGGAAGAAAATTCTAACCAAACTTTCCAAAAAGAAAATAAAATAGTTTTCTGTTTTATAATTGTGGATGTTAATGATTTTTCATTTTATCATTCTATATTCTAGGGCACAATGAAAAATAATGGTAAATAATGAATATATTCTGTGCAAATTATTTTTGTTTTTCATCCTTTCCTTGATTTACCATTAATTCTAAATCATCGTCACTAATTATCATCAAAAACATCACTGTCTCCTTCTATATCATATGTTCTTTTGTTCTTATCTACCTATCAAAATGCTGTAAATTTGTAGGTTAAGTTAACTAAAACTAACCTCTATCAACATATATCGATCGCTTTGCGCAAGTTAAATCTAACAGTTTCTCAAAAATTTGTGAATCGATATGACGATACAGAAACGATTCCGGAATCATTCATTTTTTAGTTAGAACGAATTCTTTATCAACCCGCACATCGTACGAATTAAGTTGGAACGCTTGGAGTGTAATACGCATGCGCTGTACCGTTACTAAATGGTTATGTATCAAGTTGGAACAAATCTTTAATCATTGTTTTACCGTTTTTAAATATTCAGTTTAAGAGAAAAAGAGGGAGGATTAATTTTGTTAATCACCAAACCCAATATGTCCTATTCCTTAGATCTTACAAAAGTGAAAATTCCATCAGAATTAGCGATAATTATCCAAAAAAAATGTCATTTATGCTCATTTTCGTGATTGGCAGTGCTAACTTTTCACAAAATTAGCATTAAAAGGAGTTTATTGCAAAATGGGGAAAAGCGACAATTTTTTTCCATGACAAAAAGCGACAAATTATCCATATAAAAATGTAATGTTTGCTCATTTTCGTGATTGGTAGTGCTAACTTTACCGTGAAGTTGGCTCTACCAGGGGTTCATTTGAAAAGGGAACGAGCGACAAATTTTCTTTTTTCATGAGAAATTTACAACAAAAAGCGACAAATTCTTCAATATTCGAAAATCCCAAATTCTAAAGTGGTGTGCTAACTTCACAAAATATTTTTACATTGGAACTAATTGAATATGCACCACTGAGTCACTTTTTACTTCTTCCATCATAATTTAGCAATAAATAAAAAAACATAAGATGGTGAAAAACAGCTTCTAAATCTGATTACGCTCGAGTTAATCACAAACATGCGACAGCCTGTGCGACTTAGCCCTTTTTGTGTAGACCCCATGGACTTAGCCCTTTATTCCTCTGTTTTCTTTATCTTTTACAATATTTTACAATAGACGAATTTTCTTCTATATGGCGCATAAAGTTAGTTTGCATAAAAATTGACTTAGTCCCTTTTTTCCCTGTATCCATAATATGCCAATTCAGTTTTTTTTTATTCCATGGCATATAAAAATTAGGATTTATTTTAAAATTTCTATTCTGTTTTAGGACTACTGCCGTTAATAGCTGGAGGAGGTAATCTAGTATGGCTATCATCAACATATCCAAATTTGATGTCGAATAATTCTTACATCAATCCTTTAAAAAATCCTGCAACACCGACAGACATGTCGATGATTGGAGGATTACCTATTGTGATGGGCTTGCTAGGTCCTCTGGTGTTAATAAAGCTGGCAGATAAACTAGGCAGAAAATTATTCTTACAAATTATGGCTCTAGGAATGTCTATTTGTACTATTGCATTATCGTTTGCTACACTAGCTATTCAAATAATAATTGCTAGATGTGTATTAATGGTATTTTTTAATGCTTATTCAGTTATAATTCAAGCCTACATCAGCGAAATTTGCGAAGAAGACAAAAAATCTAAATATTTGTGTATTATGGGAGTTTGTTTACCATTGGGTTTCATATATGGTTTCTTTTTTGGTCCAATATTTAGCTATCGTGCATTTACAAACATTTTAGGCATACCAATATGGCCTTTTCTAATATGCTTCTGTTTTGCGCCAGATAGTCCGGTTTATCTGCTGTCTAGAGGAAAACATCAGGAATGCTTAATTTCACTAACTAAACTTCGAAGTAATAAGAGTGATAAAGAGCTGCAAATTGATTTAATTCAAATAAATAAAACTTTAATAGCAACAAACTCAACCAACAAAGACAAAACTATTTTCGAGCTATTTCAAAAGAAAGAAATTAGATTAGCTTCGGCGTTGACATTTTTATTAGGTTTTGGATCACATGTTTGTGGCATGTCGGCAATATTGACATTTTTGGGACCTCTACTTGTTAATGAAGATGCCCAAGCGCCATTATCAGAAAACACTATGACAGTGACAGTTGCTTTCGTTCAAATGATAACAATTGTATGTACTTCGTTTATTATTCAAAACGTAAGTAGAAGAATGTTGCTTTTAGCTTCTTCTCTAGGTTGTGGTATAACCGTTTTAATGTTAGGTTTCTTTTATTATTTTAGAAATGATCACCTGTCATTAGTAATTTCTCTTACATGGTTACCATTCGTTTTAATAATTATCTTTAATGTAATTTTTTCGCTAGGGCTAGGTTGTGTTCCTATGGCTTTAATAAGTGAATTTTTTCCAACCGATTTCATACCAGCTGCTGTGTCTTTTTTTGTTTGCGTTAACGCACTTATTGCCTCTGTAATTATATTTCTATATCCACTTGTTTCTAATACATTTGGCGAATATTGGTGTATGTGGATTTTCAGTTCGCTCAGTTTTCTCACAGGAACTTTAATTTATTTCTTTCTTCCCGAAACGAAAGGTAAAAGTATTGTTGAGATTCAAAAATTGTTAAGATAATTTATAACTTTTGTAAATTTGTGATAATAAAAAAAATTAAATATATATTTTGTTATTTATACCAATACTCATAAGAAACCATACATTTCCAGGCAGTCTATGACAATGTTTGTATCTCTTAGATAAAAGAAACAATAGATGATGCATTTCATTCATAAAGTACGTTCTGTTCGGTCCCAATCATCGCAAAAGAGAAAAAAGATATTTTATGAGGATCGAAAGATTTTATGCGGATCGAAAGAAGACAGACTGTAATCGAAAATCTCGTCTGGCAACGCTGCTGTTGTACGCAACTAAAAGTCTGTCAATACTAGTGGCATATTTTATTAAAGATAAAATCATAACTAATTATCAAAAATAATAAAATACTAACTTATATGGTGTGCAATAAACTTTATGATGGTTTAAACTTTAAAACAGATTGGATTTGGAATAAGGGTATGAAGTTCAGTGGAACACTATTTTTTCCAAGAATAATACAATATTTATTACATATAAAGATGTTAAATAAAATAAAAACAAGATAAATAAATGAAGATTTATTTCAAACAAATAAATAAAAACAAGATAAATAAATGAAGATTTATTTCAAACAAATTTACGAATCCAATTTTGAAGTTAAAATTTGAACAGTTTTACAAATTGGTAAATGAGAGATTTTTAAATCAAAATTCAGATTTTTAACACTAATAAATTTATAAAAGTTAAAATTTGAACAGTTTTACAAATTGGTAAATGAGAGATTTTTAAATCAAAATTCAGATTTTTAACACTAATAAATTTATAAAAGTTATTAGTTATTTAAAATGGAACGCTTCTGATAACGGATCTGGCGATAAAAATTTTGTAAAATTCGAAAATACGTAAAACTGGACAACAGTAAACCTATCCATTGATAGTTTTTAACTTGTCAAACTAGGCAGTAAACTAACTTACTTATTATCATCCATAAATAGGTTTTTTCTAAATGTATGCGGCAAAAATAAACTATCTTCTGGTTTCGTACTAGGGCTGTCAAAAATACTGATACTGGAATCAGAGCTGTAACAGAGTATTAAGAACTTTTAATGTTAAGATAAGTATACATTTTGATTAATAATAGGGTAGTCCATAAAAATAATCAAAAAAGGCATGTAATATGAGTTTATAAAAAAGTTTGCCCTTGTTAAGAACCTACAAAATTTAAAGAACTTACAATATAAAAATTTCTGTGTAAGAGAAACTACTAACTTTCATCTAAAAGGATACACACTTAAATGAACATTTCCGAAACATAATTAAGAAAGTTTTTAGTTACCTAAATGAGCTTTCTCGAAACAATGAAGGACTAAGTTTTGGCAGTGCTCCAGGCTTGAGATATTTTGCGCCATTTGCTTTTTGAAGAATATCATTAGGGTCGAAATGGTCCGAGCATAACACTCTTTTTTGGATATTTTCATTTTCTTCAAGTGATAGCCATATATTTCGTGTGTGCCTTTCCCGGACTAAAGTGTTTCTATTAATTACATTTTTTTGCGAAATTAATAACGTTGGAAGATCAAAGAAAATAATTAATAGTAAAATAAAACTAGATAATACATGTGATATTAGGGCAAAAATCTTTAAATCTACACTACTGAACTATGTAATCATCACCTAACCTTACTTACTTATGAAAAGATACTTCAACACCCACATTTTCCGGTTTTTTGGACAAAATGCACTCGCGAACCGTGTTGTTAGCTATACACAAGCCGACGTTTTTCCAAAAAAGGCTAAAGATTAACAAAAACACCCAATATGCAACAATTTACTGGATCGCAACGTCGCAAACTATCGATGGATAAAAATACTATACATGACGTCCGTGACGTATAGTATGAATGAAACAAGGTTATTTTAAATTTCGGTGGTGTCACGTTTAACGCTTTTAAAATCCTTGCATTTATTTGCAGGAATAATAATGGTGTTTACTGTAATTTATCTTTGTATTTGCAAAGTTGTTATTTAGCAAGCGTATGTATGTAAAAACGATAGGTACAAACATGACCTGCATAATGGTGTAAAAACAGGTGCAGCTAAAATATCAAGTCTGCTGAAAGCAGTTAAAATAGCTTAATCTACTTTGTACACATTTTATACGTTTTTTGGTTTGTTGCAAGTCATTTTATTTAGAGACTTACTATTGGAAATGTTTCGGGAAATACTGCAACATCTCTGCCCACAATGCGTCGGAGTTGGAAACACTGCACACTAGGAACGAAAATGAATTGGTGGGGACGCTTGATGTTTCGCAATATATCTCGAAATTTGGAGTGAGGGTAGCCATATATGAGTAGTAGGGATTAAGTATAAGGGGTTAAGAAAAGGTCCTTTATTTCTCACAAATCAATTTTAATTGGCGACCGGTTTTGAAGCTATTGCTTCATCATCAGGCACACCTTGACTATTTCCATAAAGGAAGTGCTACATAAAGTTTAACAAAACGAGTTAAAAAAGTCATGTAATACCTACAATAGTATTTTTTAAAAAATATATTTTTAGGTTAGGTTAAACCGCGAGATGTCTGATTGAATAAATTAATTAAAACACATGTAAGACAATTATTAACTAAACAACACAAAATAGTTTTTACAAGCACAAACAGTTAAAAAAATTTTTTTTAAAAGAATATAACGTTAATTACAAATGAAAAGTAAAGAGTAAAAAAGTAAAAAGTAAAAATTATCAGACTCCCATGACATCATAGATGTTTGTGCTTGTAAAAATTATTTTGTGTTGTTTAGTTAATAATTGTCTTACATGTGTTTTAATTAATTTATTCAATCAGACATCTCGCGGTTTAACCCAACCTAAAAATATATTTTTTAAAAAATACTATTATAGGTATTACATGACTTTTTTAACTCGTTTTGTTAAACTTTATGTAGCACTTCCTTTATGGAAATAGTCAAGGTGTGCCTGATGATGAAGCAATAGCTTCGAAACCGGTCGCCAATTAAAATTGACTTGTGAGAAATAAAGGACCTTTTCTTAACCCCTTATACTTAATATCTCGAAATTATTCTAAATAATAAAACTTGTTGCTATTAGTGAGTTACAGGTAAAACCTATATTTAAATATGAAACGGATAAACTACACAGCCTGGCAAAAGCGCACCAAGGAACCCATGTTGGTTCATTTACGAAAGAGCTACGCGCTACGTTTCTTTGCACTGTATGACCGGGTTTTAAAGGTAAATAGAGGAGCTTTGGTGTATCCTTAATTTAAAATAGACTCAAACCTATTGTTATTTGAAGGTTCCTTAGAGGTAAAAAATTACAATAATTATCAATTTTTAATAATGATGAAAAGCTAATCTTGTAAAAAATCTACAATCATTAATATTAATATATCAAGAAACATTTTTAAATAAAGAGTAGTTAGTATTTGGTTCCATGTAATATTCTTAATATATTTTAGATCTACTCCTGATGTATTCCTGATATATTCGTGATGTAATTCTGCTATATTCTGATGCATTCTCGATGCATTCCTGATGCATTTTTGATGTATTCCTGATGTATTGCTAATGTATTTTTGATGATAGACAAAATGCAGCAGGACGTACAGACAAATTTTTGTGGTAGGATAAATCTGTGTAGAGAAAATGGGGACATTGAAAGTTATCACTATTAAATTTTGCATTATATGCCATGCCATATTATTTTAATTTTTTTGACAGACCTCGAAATTTATCAAAAAGTAAAAAGATAAAAATGATTTCAGCGTAGGCTTTAAAAAGTAAAGCTTTAAAAAGACTATTACATTTTTATTTTTAAAAGTTTATTTTTTTCTTCTTTGAAAGGAATCCTACCTAGGAGTATATGCATGTCCACAAGAAAAAAAAACGATATATTAAAAGTGATAATTACTGAGGCCCTTGCATTCGTGCAGACGAAAAAATTTTCTTACCCCCATTTTTTTAAACTTGTTTTCATGTTCCGAGTCCGAAAATGCAAAAAAAATTTTCGTCTGGTCGTCTGTGTGTAATACAACAACACAATAAATATCGCTGAAACAAAATTAATATTAATAAACGGTATAAATTTCGTAGAAGAAAAAATTATCACTTGTCAATATTGACACTTCACGCTTCGCTTGTCAAAAAGTTCGTCTTCAACCAATGAACGTACCGATGTCAGACGTGTCAAAATTCAAAACGATACTAGCGCCATGTGGCTCTGCACCTGGCCGCAGCGTAACTCAAAGCCATTTCTTGAATCCCAGTGACATTACTACAGGGGATATATTGTGTGATGGATTTCATAATGCACAGGTATGTATGAATCGGGAGCTACAGGTAGTCTACGATATGGATACGTAATTTAAAATTAAATTTACCAGAATCCAAGGTTATGATATTTGGCTACAAATCTAGTTAGGTAAATATTAAAGAAACTATATGTGTACAAGCTAAAAAATACTGCTGTGTTCGATTTATATTTGACTTTCGTAACTATGATCAATCATGCATCCAATAAACTAAAAGAATTGGATTTGCTTATTATGAAAATGTAAATATGTAGAAGACTACAATTATATATTTATGTATTTAAAACGATTTCAGATTTTGTGGATACTAATAGATACAAATTTTTGACAAGAAGTTGTACTCATTCGGTTAATATCCGTTATAAAGATAAGTTCATGATTTCTCATCACAAGACACATTCAAACTCATCTGAATCAATGATCAAACAGAGGCCTCTGAATCATCATTGATACGGTTGTGGGGCCCAATATAGGTTAGGTGCAAAAGTGTGATTAACATAAATCTTGCCTTATCTATCTTATCTTGGGTCATAAATAGTAAATAGGAAATACAAAACATTTTAAATAATTAAATATTTTTCATTATTGCAATTTTTTACAATTTCTTTTTTCTTTTATGTTTAAATAAAGACCATTATCATTATTACTTTACCTAAAACCACTTACATAGTGAAATATGCGTAACAATATTTGTAATATATTCTGTGCGTTTTGTTTACAGTAAACAAAACCCAGTAACTCTTATTTTCGCACGCATGATTACCTTTGCAAGTGGTTGTATGTAAAATATAGTAGGTAATACGTGTTGTAAAGCAATTATGCACACATGGAATTACTGTTCTCCACGGCCACTACTGAATGTAGTCTTTCCGAAACCACTTACAATACCAGAGATTGAAAGAAAATTCTGAAACTATTGCCTTTTAGATATTTTACATGTATTTTATTCTAACTTTAGTGAGAAAAACTACGCAATACTATAACAATTAGAAAAAGTAATGAGGTTCTGAAATGTTATATTTACAGAGTTGTGGTTTGTTTATAAAGGGATCATTTAACACGCAGATTAAGGAAACTTAACATGATAATTTTATGTAAGACATTCTATTTTTTTCAGATGAGAGTAATTCCGGGCAGCAGACCAATTTACCAGCGATGAGGAGGCGATGAACTTGCAGACGCAACGGTGTCCACAAACTATTGGTCAATTAAAGGGTCGGCGCCCTAGCAGCAGCCTCGGCGGTAGCGGTGCAGGGCTTCGCATCCCGCATTCTGAAACCGACACGAAAATTACCGTTGAATCTCCGGTTATAGGTCATCAACAAAGATCGATCTCAGTGGTAAGTTACGTAAATCTTCAGAAGTAGGTAGTGGCAATCTGCTCGTTCCCGGTATATAATAGAGTGTTGCAATATTCGACGGACAAAATTATACAGCTTCTGGCTAATTCAAAACAAGATTTTTCAAACATACAAGCATAATATTTTCTGGAATCATCTGATTATCCAATGCTTTTGATCCATAATTAGTCTTTTGCCTAACCTAAACAATGGATAAAACGAAATTATACAAGGTGTCTCATCAGTGCGTAATTGCTCGATATTTTAATTTGTGTTATAGACACGCAAATAAGTTTTAAATAAAAGTTATATGAATTTGAAAAAGATATTTTAATAGTATATTATGCAACGATCATGTAATAACCATTACATGAGAGTTGCATACGCTATTTTTTCTACACCCGATAAATAATCAAGAACTATAAATATTATATTCATATTGGTATTGAACACAATAACAATAATTACTCGTGTATTTCTATAAAAAATTCTACAAAATTGTAATTAATGGTATTACTTCGGGTATTGGTATTTCCCTAGATTTTTGCGGCAAAATATTTTGTACTGTATTTTCTGCTTTCTCCGATATGTGTGGAGGAGTCTTCTATATCGCTGATATCAGACATTTTAATATTATAATTAACGAAGTTTAGTTATCTACCAAAATTTAATACGTTTTGACAACTAAAACAAATACATAGGAACCTAGGACAAACGTCAAACAGCATGCTTGATTGAAAAATTGTAGGTTTCTATTGATTAAAAATCTGTATCGTAATGAAAAATCTGTATCGTAATGAAAAATCTGTATCGTAATGAAAAATCTGTATCATAATGGGTATCATTATGAAACGGATTATGGGCATATAAGTGCATTATTATAATACGGGTGTAGAAAAAAATATTTTTAGATATACATGTTATTTAATTTATATTTTTTTTTGCATGTCTTGAACCAATGGATTATATTACTTGTGACGTCCTCTATTTTTATAAAATGGGTTAAAAAAAATTTGGCGTTCGCTTGACTCTTTTTTTTTTAATTGTCATAAAGTTGTCTGTTTTATAATTAAATCAAAACTCCTCTCTGTTACAGTTCTGGAGTTTTATCTGTGATTATTAAGATGTTTTAAACTTTGTAACCTAGAGTTATAATAAGAAAACAAAATATTTTTATTTTTAGAGGAATTAAGTTGAAAATAAGTTTGTTTTATTTAAAAAATTAAAAAATCAATTAGACCTACCTATTTGTAGTTTTGAAACTGATCAAGGTTTCTAAAGCCAATTATAATTAGAAAAATGTTAACTTTTATAATAAAACCACCAGAAAAAATGCATTTAGGTATAGGAAATGCCAAACAAAATAAGTAATAGAGAAATTTATTTATAAGTGGTATAACATAAAGGGTATTGTATACATTATGCCAAATGCATGAAAATAGAAAACCTTTTTGAAAATTCAAGTCTATTTAAATTGTTTAACGATGTAAAAACAACCAAATCTGTTGTTTAGATTGTTTGATCTAGAAAGATTTGGTTTGTCCCTCATTTACGGACTACCCTGTTCATTTAATAATAAACAGCTATCGTTCATATACACACTGATGGGACACCCTCTATAGGCTAACATGTTGGTATCGTTAAATAGGTAAATTCATAACGAATTCAATGCTAAAATAATATAAGGATATTCCATTTGAAAACCTCGAGTAAAATGAACTTAAAATCACCCATATTTATTACATGTTTTTCAACACTCTATATAAAATCAACTGTTCTATCATCACTATTCGTTACGTCTGTATCTTATAAGTCTACATATTAAACAATTTTAAAATCATTTCTAACCTACCTAAATTATGTAATTTCACGAAAAAATTAATTGTCGTTATCGTGTTAAACCAAATCAATGTTATTTCGAATACACCTTCACACAATGAAAGAAAAAGATGGGATTTTGCTATTTTAAAATTTTTTAAACTGTTCTAATCGACCCCTTGTATTTTTTATAAATAATTTTAACTTTTGACTGCACCCGAAGATGGAAAATAAATTTCCGAAACATATGTAGTGCTAAACATTTGAAAATAAAAAGAATGACCGATTAAACCTAGGACATTTTTATTTATATAAAAAACAGATACATTTTCGTCTGCCAGGCAGAAACGTAACATCCTATATATCCATATAACTTTTATGTGAAACTTTTTATCAATAACACACATTGATTTATCGGGTAATTAGGCACTAATGGAACACCCTGTATATCTACATAAAAGAACTATTTCAGTAAAACAATAATTAAGTAAATAATCCTAAAATATTTATTAAAGTCAGATCTGTTATTTATCTCTTCTTACTTATAAGTTCTCCGAAAATATTATACTGTCCACACAGTAGTCTGTGAAGAGTAAGTATTACAGGTTTACTTCCGTCCGTCCGATTTCAAATTTTTTGTCCGCACGATAAGTCAAAAACGAAAAATGAAATTAACATCAGAAGTTCAGGAAAAGTCAAGCTCTATACGGGGACAAATTCTATTGATTTTGAACAAAATCTGATTTAAAATAGTGTGTTGATATTAAAAAAAAAATCATGAATCAAAAACGAAAGCGATATCAACATAAAATTTTTAGTAAAAATCAAGCTCTATAAGAAGATGAAGCCTATTGATTCTGATTAGGGGGTTAAGAAAAGGTTAAAATAAAAAAAAATCTCAATTCGAAAACGAAAAATTATTTCAACTAGAAATTTTTAACAAAAATCAAACTCTATAAGGGGAATAAGTTTTTTGATTTAAAAATAATCTAATTAAAAATGGGGGATTAAGGGGGGTTAAAATTAAAAATAAATCTAGCTCTATAAGGATATGAAGCCTATTGATTCTAAAAAAAATGAAATAAGAATGGGGGTTAAGGGGGTTGAAATATTTGAAAAAAAACTTAAAAAGTAACAATATTAACTTCAAATTTTTGGCAAAAATTATGTTCTATAAAGGGACAAAATCTATTGATTTAAAAAAATAAAATGGGGATCAAGGAAGGTTGAGATAAAAAAAATAGAAATCAAAAACCGAAAGCGATATCAAAATGAAATATTTAGTTAAAATCAAGCTCTATAAGGGAATGACTAAATAAATGAATAAAAATATACGATCCCAACTATAAATTAAAAACCAAAAACGATATCAAATTGAAATCTTCAGGAAATTCAAGCTTTATAAGGGGATGAAGCTTATTGATTCTGAAAAAATCTGATTGAAAATGGGGGTTAAAGAAGTCTGCTAAACTGTGAAGAGTATAATATAGAATGCCAAGCATTATATATGTTCACTAAATAGGATTTAACCATTGTTCAAAAAGTCTTTAGAAATAAAAATAACGTTTCAAAACTCGCAGAAAAATTGCCAATAAATCAAAGTAAATATTGAAGATGAAATCTTGACCTAATTTCCATGTATAAAATTACAAGCGATACAGTATTATTTCTTTTATAAATTTTTTAAAACGCCATATTTATACATTCAGTAACAATAAAATTAACTTTGTTCGTTGACAAATAATTATTAAATAGGTACATAACCGTAAACATATTGAGAAAGACTTTTGAATTTATGTTAATAGTTTGTTTTTGAGTAAATTTTTATTTTCATGCAACGCTCTATTCGTTAACTTAATTGTTTTCTTTTATTTCACGACTTCTTTCTAAATTTTATGATATTCTTACTTAACACTCCTAGGTATTTAAATTTTTGACATATTCAAACTCTTGTGCTCTTAGTTCTGGCAATTATTAGAGGAACTGTTTCTGATGTGTTTTGACTTAAATGAAGATGTAATGTAGTGAAAAATCTTTCAAAAACATTAAGAGATTTTTAAAAACATTTTTACTTTATTCTAAAATAAATACATTTTACTAGATGAAATAGAAAAAATGTATATACCTTCTCTAACCAATTTCTAATTTTTTTACAAAAATATGTTTCTGAGTTAAAACATTTTGTGGAAGCGGAAGAGAATTTTAAAGCCAACCTATAATTATTACGTTCAATGGATGTATACTGTAAACATACAAAGTGCCAAGAACAAGAGGCAAAGTAATATTGAGAAATTATTTAACACTTGAAGTACAAAGCTCAAGTTCGTGATAACATGCATATAAATATCCGTAAACGAACGGTTAATATAATAAAAGACGTCGTAAGGAAGGAAAGTGGTCACACTTTACAAATCAATTATGAAAAGGAAACTTTGTATAGAAAAACATACATTCACTTTTGTTCTTTTATAGACTTACTCGTCATAATACTTTTTTTAATTTTCTATAACAGCTGTTGACTAAAGGTGACTGTGCTACAGCTATATTAATGTGAAAATGACAATTTTTGTAAACAATAATGGTTATTCTTGCATAAGTAAAAGTGTTTTTTTTTATTTTATTTAAAAAATGACCTCTCACTTTTCTTGTGCAACATGGCTTTTCGTCGAATATAATAAATGTTGTGTATATAGTATTACTTGCTTAACCTCTCAGCCAAATAGTTCCTTAAGCCCCCATAAATCACATGGCTAGTTTTCAAGATACAGGGTATTCAAGTTAAAAAGTTTCATAATATTGTCTAATTAAAAACAAATTAATTTATATTTTTCGTTGGTTGTACGTACCGTTTATTAAGTGTATTAGTAATAAATTGTAATAAAAAAGAAGACTCTTCCAAATTTCGAGAAATCATTAATAATAATCTGGGTGATAAATATAATGTCAAAACAATATCTTCTCTTCATCCAAGAATTAAAGTGACGAACAAGGCAGAAAAATTTGACGATGCGACCTTATTGGATTACTTAAAGACTCAAAATAAATCATGTTTCAGTGATAATTCTACTTGTGAAATTGTTAATGTTAAACCTCATAAGAATAATGCTAAATTATTTCAAGATGTCTTGCAGGTTGATTCTAATACGTATCGAAGAGCAATGAAATTAGGCAAACTGACTGTTGGATTTGATTTTGACTGTCTGGTATACTGTGGTATTGAACCTCGTAGATGTTTTAATTGTTGGGGACTACATCACTTAGCAACTCTATACAATAAAAATGAGCCTACCTGTCCAAAGTGGTATCTAAACCATTCATCAAAGGACTGTCGTTCTAAAAAATATCCAATGTAGCAATTGCTTTAACCTTAAAACTAATCATAACTTAAATATACCAGTTGATCATGCAGCATGGGATAAAGATTATCATTATTATACAAAAACGCTTACAAAGTTTAAAAACAATAATATACCTTCCTAATAGCAAATACTGACCTCTACAGTTACTCAAAAGAGAAACTTTATTGCTCCTCCTGGTGCACATATTTCTTACATTTCTTTTTATTAATAAAATGTTCGCGGACTTAGAACAAAAACGACCAAGCTCATGGACAACGTTTCACCCATTACTCAATTCTCTGGTTATTTTCTCACCGAAACATGGTGCAATAGTACTATTATGGATGGGGAATAGTTTGATCTTAGTCAATTTGATGTTTATAGAGCTGACCGTAAATATGATATAACCGGTACTTCGAGAGGTGGTGGAGTATTAGCTGCCGTAAGAAAAGATTTATGCTCAAACATATTAGATATAACTTCACTTAGTGAGGTTATCATCAATATTGATAATCTACTGATAAAAATTAAACCTCGCAATTTTGTACATACCACCAGCCACGTCTACTTGGGACTATGAAATAATATTTGAATATATTTCGATGCTTACTATTCTGTATAATCAGAAATTAATGATTAGGTGATTTCAATGTTCCTGAATATACAGCTCAGAATATTGGTCCTAGTTTTTCTACCAGACTTAGTGCTGTTATGAATTTTGCAAATTTCTTCGAGTTACCACAATTAAATCAGGTTAAAAATACATTTGGTCGCATGTTAGACCTCATTTTTTATAACGACCAATGTGAAGTTATAAGATCGGAGGAAACTATTGTAGAAGAAGACGACTATCATCCAGCACTCAAATTAAATATATCACAATATAAAAAAATAAATAATGCAACTAATAATTCTTCTTCAGTAGAATTTAATTTTCAAAAAGCCAATTACGCGACTCTCTACTTTGACCTCCAATGACGATGTAAAAAACTAAATGAAAAACTATATGAATTATTTTCACGACATGTTCCAAAAAAAGAAAGCTAGTAATAAAATGTATCCTCTGTGGTTTAATGGGTCTATTATCAAAATGATCAAACCAAAAGATAAAGCTCATTGTCGGTTTAAGTCTACAGGTTCTCTTGAGGCTTTAAATACATTCAAATCCGCACGTACTAATGTTAATAGATAAGTTAGGCTTGCATATTCTCAATATGCTGAAAGAATGGAAAATAATATTCAGAAAAACCCTCAGAAATTTTGGACATACGTAAACTCTTTTAAGAACTCCTCAAGCTTTCCATCTTCAGTACAAATTAATAATGATGTATTGGATAATCCATTAGATATTGTGCAGGCATTTGCAGAGCATTTTTCAAATAATTTTACATTACCAACACATACTATCGCATCTGTTCAATCAACTTCTGTTAATTTACCTATTTTATCTATAAATCATGTATCTGATAAAAAAGTGGTACACGCTATAAAAAGATTAAAGCCAGAAATGACAATGAGACCTGATTATATTCCTTCCTTCTTCATTAAAGATTGCGCACACATTCTTTCAACCCCACTGTGTACTATTTTTAATTTAATATTGAAAACAGCCATGTTTCCTGATCTATGGAAATTATCTCGTGTTACACCAGTTTATAAAAAGGGAACCAAAGATGCTCTTGACAACTATAGACCTGTTCATACTTTGTAATTTTCCCAAAGTATTTGAAATCATTATTCATACATACTTATCTAGACATCTTTCGTGTTCATTATCGCAATACCAACACGGATTTATTTTTGGCAGAGGCTTTAGATAGAAGAAGTCAGGTCGATGTTATCTATACCGACTTTTCTAAGGCATTCGATAGAATTGATCATCAAATCCTATTACAAAAATTAAAGCTTATCTGATCTTCTTTTACTTATCGATTTTTACTTAGAAAATAGACGTCAGTACGTGCAACACCAAGGATTTAGATAAAACCATTTTAAGCAAATTTCAGGTGTACCGCAGAGTTCGGTCCCTTTTTTTCATAGTTTTTATTGATGACATTATTGGCAAAAGCACAGAAGTAAAATACTTAATGTATGCTCATGATTTAAAATGTTTTGCTAAAATACGGAACTTTGTTGATTGCACAGCTTTACAAAGTTGTTTAGCTGAATTATTGCTATGGTGTACTAAAAATTATTTGCATTTGAATCCTGGTAAATGTATGACATATACTAGGAAAAAATCATATTTCTCCTTTGATTATCAGATCAATGGCACTGTGTTAAGTAGGCCGGAGTTTATAAAGGATCTGGGAGTCCATTTTGACAGGGAATTACATTTTGCAAAGCATATTGAGCAGACAGTTATGTGTGCTTCACGGAGTCTTGGTTTTGTAATTCGAAATTCCAAACAATTTAAAAATATACATACAATGAAGTTATTATATATTGGTTTTGTTAGATCTAGACTTGAGTATGCGTCAGTTGTATGGAATACATCACTTAACACTTAACAAGAAAATCCGCATCATATCTTCTAGACAATATCTATCCTGCTAGAGGATTTCCTCATGATCAACTGTTGTCGCGCTTTGGTTTAATGGAACTGCACATACGCCGTAAAATGCAGCTAGTTTCATTCCTATGGGATATTTTACATGAGAGGTTAAACTAAACTGCATTGAGTTTCAGAATTATATCAACATTAAAGTGCCCCGCCCTGGCCTTAGAATGTACTTAAGCTTTTACTTGCCAGCTGCAAATACAAATATTTTGAAGCCTTCAAGACAGTTTGGATATTTTTAGTTGTAAGAAAATAGATATTTTTAGAGCTATTACCATAGAAACTGAGTAGGTTGCTTGATAAGTTGATAATATATCTTTTGTGTGTATTTATTTTATTTTAATTTAATTTTTTAATTTTTTTTTAAATTTGTTTTATGCTCCTTTAAGAACTTATAACTGAATATTTTACCTTCAGTTTTCTTTAAAAATAGGCTTTATTGTACTTCTTATTTGTTTCATGTTTAGTCATATCTGATATTCTTAACTCGTTTGTGATGTATATCATTAGTATATTGTATTTGTTTTTAATTTATGTTCATCGCACTCTGTAATTGATTTTTAACTATTGAGTGGTGTACTAAATAAATAAATAAATTAACATTAACAGTATCAGTAAAATAAATAATTTCTAAGGTCATATAATATGCTATTCAGATGATACTGTAATAATTTTTACTGGATCTACATGGGATACTGTTAAATCTACCATTGAACATAACATGAAAAGCGTTAACAAATGGTTAAATAATAACAAACTTTCTCTAAACATGAAAAAAACTAAATATATAACTTCTTCTCCCCCATTACAGATCAGCCTAAAATTTTTAATATTAAACTGCATAAACCATCTTGTGTTGCTGCCAATAATTGTGACTGTTATTGAAAAAACCAAATCTCTCAAGCAACTAGGAGTTATTGTTGATCAACATTTAAAATGGGTAGTAGCGTGCTCACCAGCGCCTTTGTTTAAACCTCCTAGTTAGACGTTAAATAAGTTAATAAAAAACACCTTGTATATTTATTATATACTAAATGTTTTTATACAATTTTAAAAATACCTGTAAAGTTTGACCAACCAAATGCGTGTATCGGAAGGAGAGACTTTTCTATCTCCCAAACGTCCCATCTCGCAATACTCGTCATATAGAAGATTTTCAATAAGTACATACCAAAACTGCCAATTAGTTTTTTGGCAATGATAAAGTATAGCTGTACTCTCAGAAAATTTTTGGGAAAGTGTAACAATCCCTGTTTGACATTATTTTATTACAATTTCCAATGATGTGACGTAATATTTTCGGTTTCCCACTCATTCAAATAGTTTACAGTAATTATTCTGTTGATATGTATATTCAGGTGGGGTGGTTTCGCTTAATTAAAAAATATGTTTACTAAAATCAAACCGCAGCAATATTTTGATGTACGTCCGTTCCTAAAATGGAATTCAACCTTGCTATTTATTAAGTAATGTAAATTTATTCATAACATCGCTATTAATTTGATGATTAGGTAACGATTGCAATACAATACAAATCAGCGCCATTGCGTAGGAAATATGTTTTGTTTGTTGTTATTTATTATGTATTCTGAGTGCATTCCTTATAATTGATAATTATAATAAATATTAGATTTGTACGTACTTTGAAAAAATCTGAAAAAAACGAGGTAAAATTAGAGAGATATTATGATATATTTGTTATAACCGAGATGCACATTACTTGAGTCGTAAGATAGAGGGCGTTAATATCTTTTAATTTTCTAATACCTCATTTGAAGGATATTTTTATTATATTTACATTAAATTAATAAAGAACGTTTAATTCTTGATACCTAACCCTCGTATATTTTTATATTGTTTATTGCTAAGGAAATGGCTTTACTATAGTAAAGAAGTTTTGGGAGAACAATTTGAACATTTAATACGTAAAGTGGGGTTTAGATCACCTTTGATATTATTAATTTATTTACTTCAGTAAATATATTGTTACTTTAATTTTTAAAAAGGGTTTTCTTAGTATAATAAACCAAAATAGTAAATACGAGGGTTAACAAAAATATAATATACTTTATTATTTATTCATTTAAAGTTCTGTAAAAACATAAAAAAACCTAAAACTGTTTGCATGGACGTAGAGATAATGAAAATATCTTTGAAATGAGGTGTCATATGACCCTATTTTTCATTGGTAAATTTAGTAAGGCCCTTTATCTTACGTCTCAAATAAAGTGCATCTCGTTGTAATAAAAATATTATAGTATCTCTCCAAGTTCAGATCGTTTTTGTTTCATGTCTGTATCTTCTTAGATTTACATGTTAAGATGGAGGTGCAATTTTACGTCCTCACTGTATAATAGATAACTACAGGCATCGCAACCAAATTTGTCTGAAGAGGGGATGCGCGTTAATCTCAAATTTCAATTTTTAACGCCTACTGTAACTGTTAAAGAGATATGCAAACAATGGCCGTGTTGTCGGGGGTGATCAGTAGATGATAATAATTTCTTGAATTTGTGTTTGTGTAGCGTGCAGATTTTGAGTTTTATTTTATTTTGATTTGTTTGTAGTGTTTTCTTTTGAGTAGTGACTTACTTGTGTTAAAATGCCGAAACATTTAGGTAGTCAAGCAAAGGAAATAATATTTCATATATTCGAATATTTTATAAAAAAAATGTTCCTCGGCAACAAATTGTTTTGAAAAAAAAAAAACAACGATGATAGTGAAACTTATAGACAATGTTTTGTGGACGATCATCCCAAAACTCTCACTGAAATTAAAGAACAAGTTGCTGAAGCTACAGGATACTCGGTAAAAACAATTGAACGAAAAATTATAGATGGTGAGATATCAAAAGGTGAAAAGTCTACGTCGACCATACCTAAAAAATTGTTTAAAAGTCCAAAAAAGCGCAAAAGAACATCAAGTGTAATAGATACTCCATCCTACAATATTGAAACAATCAGAGATATAGTTCATAGATTTCACGAAACAGAAGGTATGCGCGTAACAGTCAAAACTCTTAGTGAAAAATTAAAAATGGAAATTGAGTGGAAAGGGAGCTAGACATCATGAAGAACTATTTAAAAAAAAAAATTGTGTTCAAGTGGCAAAAAACGCGAAACAACAGACAGGTTCTAATAGAACGGCTTGACACCAGGGAAAAAAGAATAGATTATATTAAAAAAAATGGATATTTTCGTTCTCAAAACCGTCCCATTGTATATATTGATGAAACTTATATACATAGTAGCCATACATCATCACATAATTGGGGTGATGATAATGCAAAAGGTTTGTTTTCCACCATTTCGAAAGGAAAGAGACTTATTATAGTTTATGCTGGTGGTAACATGGGCTTCATTCCTAATTTTAGCAATTCGGCGATTAAATACATTCGCACAAACCACGGTAGACCATAGCTCAAACACAAGCTATTAATTAGGCCCTGCCCAGCTACCACAGACACTTGATTTTCACGTGAAATACACGTCACATTTTACGTCAAAATCACCAAATTTATGACGTGCTGGTGACGTGTTATGACGGCAATATGTCACAGATCAAAGACTTCATACAGCGACGTGATAAATACGTCACCAGAAAACGTGTTTAGACGTCAAAGGAAAAACACCATAATACTAAAAATGTTTAATTTATAAAGAAAATTTTATAAAAAAATGTTTTATAAGAGGTATTGTTGCTGCATAAAATTTCTGAATTGAAACATAGTAAGTATACTAACCTGAACTATTACTAAATAAACATTACTTCTTAGGATATGTACTTAGAAATTATTAATAAAAAAAAATTTCCAGATGTCCAGATATTTAACAAATCATTCCGAGTATACAGGCTTGGAGCAGCTTCAATGGTATCCTTATTAAATTTTATTTTTACTAAAACAAAAATATAATAGTCATAACAATATGTAAGTCAAAAAATAGAGTTAGCATTGACTGACAAAGACAGAAATATACACACGCCTCTGAGTGAAATCCAAATTGTTTTACACACCTTCTTATTATACGCAAACAAGATAAATAAAATCAGACCTGTCAAGAGAAATCAATGAAAAACTTAAATATATAGAGTACTAGATCTTAGCTAACATAAAAAAATTAGTTTTTCTTCTGTAACGTACACATTTGTTTATAGTTGCTAATAATGAACATCTGCACAGGACCGTCTTTGATATGTTTCAAACGGTTTTGAAACAACATAAACATAGAGAAGATAAATAAAATCCAACTTAATGTCTTAATTAATGTCGACAACACTTTTACACATGTGAATTTAAAAAGTGAGGTATTTTTTTACATCTTGATATTAATAATATTTGTGAGATAGTTAGCAGAGCAGTTTTAAAAGCAGCTACTACTTGTCTTTTTCCCACTTTTCTTATGTTAATGTTTAAATTATCTGTAATAACGGTTTTGTTAATGATTAAAACCAAAATTAGGCTATCGACAGGCGCACCTTTACAATATAACTGGACCTTGGACAATGACGTGACATCTGACATTCCCAAACAGTGTTAACAACATAAAATTTTATATGAAAAGGAAAATTCCTAAAAATCCCTAGATTTAAAATAAAAATCATAAATTAATATAAACACTAAAGATACTTTAATTAATAAATAGAATGTAAAACAACGAAGTTATAAAATCGACATGTATACGTGAGTAGTTTAACGCCTCATTTCGGAACGTGACAAACTGGTCCCTAAATGACATCATAGTATGTCTTATTTTGGTGTCACAATGACCACTAAAAAACGATGTTGTATGAATTACGTTCTATTTATTTAATATTGAATAAAAAAACTCGCAGTGCATTAATGACATAAATAGGTTTATTTTGTTCGCAGCTGCTGTGTTTACGTGTCAAATTGGTCCCAAAATGACGTCATTATTACGTTACTGTTGCGTCAAAAAATCGACGTATTTGACCAAAATTCAACGTGATTATTAAGTGAATCGACATCCCTTACTAGCTGGGTTTTAGGCAGACAGTTCAGTTATCGGTTCAATTTCAATTAAACTGTCAGATCAACTGTAAAATCGAAAACTGATCAAATAATAGGAAACTGAAATGGAGATACGATTCGATGGATTTGCCATCAGCATAGGGATTTTTATGTACGAACTTGATGTTATGACGTTTTGTGTCGAGTAGAGACAGATATTACAATCGCAGTCTGTCGAACAAAGATAGACGTCTCGATACGATACGTCTCGAAAGATCAGAATTCCACTGCACGGAAAAAAAATTCACTAACCGTTAGCGAACTTTTACTTACCGCAAATAAAAAGTTGTATACTATATGGGACAGGTAAAATGTTTAATTATAGTAAGTAAAACAAGATTTCTGAAATTAGTCACCTGTGGTTAGTAAACAGTTCAATTAGTTTTTAGACGACCTACAGTTAGTGAACTGTTTACTTGTGGTTAGTGTACATTAGTTTCTTACTAAAGGTACACTTTATGCTACTAATTGGTTTTGGTTTATTTACCGCTAGTTAACTGTTTTCTTGTGATAAGTGATTTTTGTTTTAGTGGGTGGTATATACGAGGTAAGCGCCAATAATTCCCGGCCTGACAATGAAGGAGGCAAAGTACAACAACAAGTTTTTATTATTTTTCAATGTAATCTCCCTTAACCTCAATGCACTTCTTACAATGTTTAATTAACAATTCAATCCCTTTAAAAAAATATTCATTCGGTTTATCCTCAAAATGGGCCAAAACAGCTTCTTGTAACTCAAAATCGTCCCGAAAACGTCGCCCGCGAAGGTCCTGTTTCAAATAACTAAACAAATAATAATCGCTGGGAGCCACATCTGGACTATAAGGAAGGTGATCTATATTTTAAAACCCGCAATCTAGGATAGCAGCTTGTGTAACGCCAGCAGTATGAACGGGCGCATTGTCGTGCAACAACCGCACGCCTCTGGTTAATTTTCCTCGACGCTTTTCCCGAATACATTCCCGCAACTTATGAAGTAATGCGGCATAATATGTGCCATCAACGGTGATATTTGTCTCTTTAAAATCAATCAGAAGGATTCCTTCACAATTCCAAAAGATCGTAGCCATCACCTTTTTTGTTGATTGGCAGACTCTAAATTTTCGTGGGGCTTCGTGGGGCTTCACCCTTACGTCGCCACTCCATTGATTTCCTTCTCGGCAGAGGACCATAATAAAAAACCATAGTTTCATCTCCAGTGACTATTGTTTCGAACACGGGGTTCGGATCATCTCCACACAGTTTCAAAAACGATCGAGCACACTCGACACGACGTTGCTTATAAATCGCCGAAAGGTGTTTGGGCACCCATCTTGCACTAACCTTATGCATACCCAAATGATCATGGAGGATTCGGCGAACAGTGGTATCAGAAAGCTTGGTCATTTCTGCCATTTCCTTGACCTTCAAACGTCGGTCACTTAGCACCAGGTTTTCCACAAAGGCCACTTTGTCCTCCGTTATCACCGCCACTGACCGTCCAGGTCTTTTGTCATCTTCAAGGGATTCCTGACCCATGCAAAAACGTTTTGCCCATTCCTTCACTACCGAATAGGAAGGGGAACTTTGGCCATATACGCCATCGAGTCTTTCTTTAATATTTTAGGTGTACGCCTTTCTTTTGTTAAAAATTTAATAACCGCTCTGTACTCAATTTTCGTCACCTGAGACATTTTCGGAGATACTTTAGTTCAAAATGGTGACAATTAAAATCTATTTGACGTAAGTCGCTTATTTTGTTACCACAGCCTACTAAGGTTTGTAGTTATAAAATGTTAAATTTTTATCCTGATAAAATATCTGCAACTATGTCAGGCCGGGAATTATTGGCGCTTACCTCGTATGTATTCATGATCTTGCATTATTTATAGGCTTTAAAACATTATTTATCATTAATATTATTATGTAGAAAGTATTAGATTTTATAAACCTTATTTTTACCTTAATAGGCTATAGGTACAAATAACATTTATAAAAATTTGAGTGCTCAAGTGTTTTAAAATAATATCAACTTTTACAAAAATATGAATAGGGACAATATATAAAAATTAAAAAATATCACAGTCAAAAATACACGATTGATGTATCAAAAAATAACTAAGGTACCTACATAATAATAATAATAGTAATAATGACAAATAATAATAATAATTTCCGTCCTTACTCTGCACAAACTCTGTTTCTTAGGTTAAAATTTACTCGTAAAGAGGTGCATAGGCATATTATTATTATTATACTTAAAATGGCACAGTTTTTAATACACTCATGAACAAATATTTAATACTTTGATTTATACGTACACTTATCGCAAAAACCCTATACGCTACATAGGATTTCATGGAAAAGGTATATGACCTCGACTTAAGCTTCCCTATGAGCTGTGACCGTCCGGTAGGAAAGACAATACAAAAATGAAATCGGATTAATCGACTCTTAGTTCGTTACTGTTTCGGTAGTTATCAGAACTTACTGTATTAAAGCGATCACTAGCCGTAAGTGTATATTTTTTAACCATAAGTAAAAGTTAACTAATGGTAAATATATGTGATTCTGTGGTTATTAAAGCAGTTTCAGAAACATTATTCATTTGTCGTAGGCAAAGTAGTGCCTAAGTTGAGTTAACTGTTTATTGGGGGTTATTAAAAAACTTCATTTTAGGAGACTTGTTTACTTGTGACAGAAATACGTGTTTAGAAATATACTTTTACTTATGGTAATTGATTTATTTTTTAATATAGTTAATAAAATAACTATGGCAATTGTATTTTTTTCAAGTAAATAATTTATTTGGTTTTGTTTTTTCTTTTGGTAGAAAAATTTAAAGAGTACTGCGTTAACAGCGAATTGAAACAAAAATTAACATCAAAATTATTGCTACAACAATATGGCATTTCAAGTGATCAGATAACTGAACTGACCATCTAAATGGACATTTAGCATTTAGTATTAATTAAATCGAAACGTGAAATTTTTGTCTGGAACATTTTATTAATTACGTTTCGTATTATTCCAAAGGCAAAAAAAATAAATATATACTTTTTAGAAATACCCAAATATATTTTTTTTTAAATTACCTTCCTACGAAATAATGACATTTATTTTTAAAAACAAATTAATTATAAAATTGAAAAGGGTCTGTCCCGGGATAGGATTCGAACTCTCCACGTTCGCTTTTTATGCACGCTGCCCTTGCGTTCTTACCTAATCAGAGGCCTAAGGGTCCAAAGCGCTGTGAAAATATGTCAATCAATATAATGGTAATTTAAAAAGGGTGTTCATTTTTTTCCAATAATCTTATCGTTTGTAAGTTCGGTTCAAAACTTTGTACAAGCGTCAGTATAGCTGTTTTTTATTTGGGTTTATATTAAGTGTAGTTATTATTATCAATATAATACTATTTGCAAGGACTACAACTATTAATGAATATTTTAGTTATTGTAATATTTGTTTTGTTTTTAATACGTTAAAAACCATTTATAAACATTATTAGTTATTCTTTGGTTATAGTCAGCTGACTTTTCTTCATATTTTAAGATTATTTTTAAATATATATCAGTTTATGTACAAAGCTTGACATTGATTTTTGTGTAAAACATAGTATATGAAACTTTACCTACCGCTTTTCGGTTTTTATTTTAAATTTAATAATTTTCACAATTTATCACGCATGTCAAATAAAATAATATATTTTTTAAATACCTTTTATTGGCAAATAAACCAAGTGAACTAAACTGTTTACTTTATAAGATCAGTCGCATCACAATACATAACATTACCCACATACAAACTAGAATGAAGATATGTAATTGGCATTCTAAATTATACTCTTCACAATTTAACAAACCCCCTTAACTCCCATTTTCAATCAGATTTTTTCAAAATCAATAGGCTTCATCTCCTGATAAAGCTTGATTTTTACTAAAAATTACTGAGACCCTTCCTGGGGCCTCAATATTGCATTCGTGCAGACGAAAAAATGTTCTTACCCCCATTTTTTAAAACTTTTTTTCATGTTTCCGATCATTCTGATTCCGAAAATGTAAAAAAAAAAATTTCGTCTGGGCGTCTGTGTGTATATATGCCGGCACAATAACTCTAGAACGAAAGTTTTGATTGACTTCCGGTTTTGATTTTCTTGAATAATCACTTCTAACTTAGAACCCTATTAATTTTCAGAATTTTAATATAAATTTTCTTAAAATCCGCCTATGCATTTCTTATATCACAATTTTAGGAATTCCAATTATTTCTAACGTCAACATTCCTAACATTCTTAACATTCCATAAATTGCAAACCTTCTCTAACGACTTGTCAAACAATAGCTCTTGCTAGTAAAGGTGAAATTTATTTTCTAAGGCGGGTTGTGACCTTCATACTTACAACCATAGCCATTTTAGAGGCTATTTTTATTCGAAATTAGTCGCCAAGTCTGCCAATTTATGAAAAATTTATTAGCAGTTTCTTAAGCAGTTTTTATCTTAAGCGTACTACTATTTCTCCCCTAGCCATAAAAATACCTTCATCAAATTTACTGGCTCTCTGTCGTAACCCCTTAGAATAATTAACCGGCCATTTTATTTGGCAACAATCAGAATAATACTTGGCTGTGCCTGTCAAGTATCAAGATGTCAACTGTAATATGTGCAGGATTCTTAAATGTCAAATTATTTAAGAATGTGTGCTTCTTTTGATATTTATTGCAAATAATTTGTAGTTTATTTCAATTCAGGCTTTCCATAAATAAAGGTACAGAAAAACAGATAATATAATGTTCTTATAAAAAGCACTTTTTTATTATATAAAAGAGAGGTAGGATATAATATTGGTTTTTTATAGATAATTTTAAATATACGATTTTTGATTACATTAAGGGGTTGAAGTGCAATATCATATAGTCCAGATTATACTATATTTCAAAATAGATTCAACCAGCGAATTGTAAATAATAATTAGTAAACTCCTAGTCATAAAGTTCCTCAATTCGTAAAATTTACCTTGGGATTTTAATGACGTAATGTAATTATGATCAATTATGATAACCAGGGTATTTTGTTGTTTTTCATTTTAATTATAAAGTTGTCATTTATTTTTATATTGAAAGAAGGCCTTTGTAAATTACATTGCTCTCTATGGATCTACTTTAACACAAAAATAGTTTTGTGGCTTTAAGTTGCTATAACCTATCGTCGCAAAACTATTTAATTTAAACATAGTAAGTAGTATTAATATAACATCAAGTATTTTTTAAATAAAGTACATGATTTCAAAACAGAAATAATTTATAATAAATGCGGGTAAAACGAGGGGTAAAATAACAATAAAGTAAGGGAAATACTTAAAAAGGGCAGGTTTAAAGAGTATTATCACAAGAAAGTATATCCTTTCTGTTTATTTATCAAGTATTGTTTAAGGTTACTTTTGAATACATTTATTGTTGTTTTTTTTTTTAATTTCTGTAGGTAATTTTTTTAAACCTTTAATAAAAATTGTATTTTGGGAACTTTTAGCGATGGTTTGCCGTACATGACAGTCAGATTGGCTTCTTGTATTATAGTTGTGATATTGCGAATTATATTGAATTTTCTCTAATAGATCTTTTAACATAGTTGACCAAATATTTTACATGAGCAGAAATAAGAGGTAAAGGGGCCAATTATTATTGGATAAATTGCTCGAACAAGTTTTTAAACCATAATCAAAAGGCGATATAGAATGGTTTTAAAAATCAAGGCTTATGAAAATTATCACATGGTTTAAGTAATGCCAATGCTTCACAAACTAAAAAATTCAACGTTCTAATACTACTATCGGCTTTCGGTCTTTCGTTCCAAGTTAAAACATTTCTCGTTTTTGTTACGCTACGAGTTTACCCTTGTGGGCCTCAGTCACGATAAGGTGGGAACCACCATTTTAGCGTCTCTCTAATTTCATGTTGATTTCGGTTTTCATTTTTAATTTATGATTTTTTTTTTAATTTCAACCCTCCTTAAACGCCCATTTTTAATTAGATTTTTTCAAAAATCGAAGGGCTTCTTCTCATTATAGAGCTTGATGATTGCTAAAAATTTCATGTTGTTATCGCTTTTTTTTTTTCGTTTTTAAATTAGGATTTTTTTTAATATCAAATTATCTTAACCTCCTATTTTTAATCAGATTTTTTCAAAATCAATAGACTTTGTTCCCTTATAGAGCTTGTTTTCTGCTTAAAATTTTCAAGTTTATATCATTTATTTGATTTATCGTGCAGACAAACAACTAGTGATGAGCAATACCGTGATTTTTAAATCACGCAGTTAACCGTTACCGTGATTTTTTGATATCAGTGATTTTAAAACGTGACGTGATCACGACATTTACGACGTTCAATTTGTTATATCGCTATCTCTAGCAGCTTATGCTACTGTAGGAAAAATATATACTGAATATAGGAACCGTGACAATACTGGTCGTTTACTATTTGCAAAGTGTTAGGGCTTTGGTTGGGTAAACTAAAACAAAGTTAAATAAAAACAAAAAATAAAATATTTAATTCTTGAAAAAATTAAATAACCAAATTATAAAATAAAAACGGTATTTCCGTCAGTCTCTTTTTTCGATGTAGGTAATATAGGTGAATATTTATTTTCGCAAAGCACTGATGTTGCCAAAGTACATAATTTTTTTTGGGCAATTTTTGACAAAAACGGAAACATTTGTTTGTGTTCCCGCCACCACGAAAGAGAATTGTTTTGACGAGGTAAAACCGCTTCTTCGAGATATCTTTGAATTTCAATGGTAGCGCGTGATGTTGATGTACCTTTTGGTTGAACTTTGGCAATGGTTTTATCAAAGGCATTCCAAATTGACATATCATCTTCCAAGTCTCCATCTTGTTCAACAAATACGGTCTCTGTTTGTGTATTTTTTTGGTGATCTCGGGTGTCTTTTATTATACTCTCTGCTATTAACGCTATTAAATTTGTCTTAACGTTATCAGCTATAGAAGGATTGGAAAAAGCCAAGAGTTTAAATTTTGGGTCAAGGAAAGTGCTTATTTCTAACGTATTATTTTTTTCAACATTACCAAGACGTTCCTGGAGGCCTGATTTAAGACGTTGTACTACGTTAGCCATCGGCTCTGGTAACTCTTTTCTCGATAATTTTTTTATAATATTAGTTAGTCCATTGCAAAGGGGTATTACTAAGGAAGTTGTGCAATATTTTTCTCCGCTTAGGGTTTTCGTCACATCCTTGAAGGGTTTTAAAACTTGACATAATTATTTTATAATTTTCCACTCTGTGTGTGTAAGCACAGGAAGTTCTTTCTCTATAATAGCCACAGTACTTTTAACAGCTTCCTCTAGTTGAATAAATCTTTCTAACATTTCAAATGTTGAGTTCCATCGGGTCGGTACTTCCAAGATTAATTTTAATGGATTATTTCCTAGATTTTCTTGATATTTTATTAGTTTTTCAGTCGAAATATTACTTCTTCTAAAGTGTGTTACTGTCTGACGAACTTTTGCAATAATTTGTCGTATTTCATCATTTTTTAACCCATCTTTAACTAATAAATTAATTGTATGTGCCACAGATCCAATATGTTTCCATCCTATATTCTGTATGGCTCTCTGCATATTTGCAGCATTGTCTGATACTGCAAATATTACTTTATTTTCTATATTCCATTCTTTACATACTCTTTGCAGATCTGCTGCCAAATTTTCTGCCGTGTGTCGCATATTAGAAGACGAACATTCCAGTAAAATAGAATTTAAATTAAACTTTTCATCAACAAAGTGAGCTGTCACTCCAATGTAACTAACGGTGTTTATAGAAGTCCATGCATCTGTTGTAATACAAATTGTCTTTCTACCATTCATTAGTTGTTTAACATCGTTTAAACATTCTTCATACATGGCAAGTAGTAAAGTTTTTGATATAACAAATCTGGACGGTAATTGATATCCGGGATTTAAGGTTGATACGAACTCTCTAAAGCCATTGTCTTCTACGACAGAAAATGGTTGAAGGTCTCTGATAAACAAATTCATTAGTTTTTTATCAATTTTTTCCTTGGACCTGAGAGAAATTTTTGTTGGTAGGTAGATTTCAACTTTCGCTTGTCGGAATTTAGTTACAGATGTTTCCTGCTTTTTAGATGTGCTTGGTACACTAACTGCTATCAAATTTTGAGGGGGTTGATTTTGTGAATTTGACAATGGGAACTCATCCTCATTAGTGTCATTGTTTGTGGTATTAACTTCTCCACGATATAGATTATCCTCATCCTGTAAAAAGGTATAAGCAATCAGCTGCAAATCCTTAATCAAGACTTGGAAATGTGAAAAATAGAGTAAAGTGGAATAAATTTAGTCATGGGGCAACTGTAAATTACAGTCACACCCTATTTTTTCTTTGTATCAATTCGTTTTTCTCAGTGTAAAGTTTAAAGTCAAACTATTATTTTTTTATTACACTTCACCCTATATTTATTTTTAATTTACTTTTTTACTTACATTATTTTTATTGCGTCCTTTAGTTTGATTTGCAGTTAAAATTGTAACAGTAGGACAAACAACGTGACATCGGACAAAGTAAATCTATAGTACTCTTCAAAGACTACTGTGTGAAGAGTATAATAATAATAATATATGCAAGGCTAAAACAATAACATAATAGATTAAAAAAATAGGTACAATAAAAAATTTATAAAGTCAAAGTTTTGAAAATTATTTAATGGGTAAATCAGTGCCTCGGAGGTAAACTGCAGTCATTCTAATTAACTTTTTAGTAGAGCAAACTGAATATTGTTTGGATACTTTTGTGTTCCATATTTACATATATCAATTTTATTATATTTCGACAAGAAATTCAATTAGCCCCAATTGTTGTCACAATATATGACTTGTTAGTTTTAGTAACATATTTTTATGTTCTGATAACAATAGTATTCTCTATAATTTTTGTTCTATAGAAAATTTTCCAAAAATGATCCGTATTCGAGAAATTTGACAAAATGAAAAAAATTCAAATTTCTATAAAAATTGTTTAAATAAAAGTTGTTTGCAATATAATTGTCTATAATTCTTGTTCCATACATAATTTAACTAAAATGGACCGTATTCGAGATATTTGGGAAACAGTGTAAATCACGAATTTTGAAGAAAACTCAAAAATGGATAAAGAGAAAAACACAAAATTTTAAACTTAAGTTTTTTTTTGGTTTCCGGTAAACTGATTAGATTTTGGGCAAAGTCCGAACATCTGGGGGGTACTTTATAGGTGGTCATTTTTTTATTTTATAGAATATCCGTTATTTACGTTTGGAGAAGAAAATTGTTCAAATAAAAGTTACTTCTTATATTATTCTCTATAATTTTTGTCCCATAAAAAATTTTCCTGAAAAGGTTCGTATTTGAGAAATTTGACAAAATGTTCAAAAGAAAATTGTAAGAAAATTGTTAAAACTAAAAGTAGTTTGCGATATCGATATCTAAGATGGACCGTAATGAAAAAATTGAAGGAAAAGTAAAATTTAAATTTTTCAGTATTTTCGTTGGCAATGAATATAGGTATATAAAAAATATTTCGAGTATGTGGAAAATGTATATATTTAGTTTATCCTCTAAACATTTACAGAGGTGCTACAATAGGTTGTACAAAATAACTGGAAAAAGCCTGTAATAACTAGATAGGAAAGTCATGTGTTTGGACACATCAAATTTTTAAACTTATTGTCAATTATGTAAAATATAAAAATTTTATAAAAATCTTGATTAATCACCTGAAAAAGAAAAATTTTATAAAATTGTGTCTACATTTTAATCTTAAATTTTATATATTGAGTATACTCTAAACAGTTTTGTACTTTTTAACTCCTTCTAAGCAACAATTGTTCTTTGATGAAAATGTTAGTGTAATAAGCATCCTGTGAAATCCTTGATGTAAACAACAATATTTGTTAATTTTTATTTTTGAACTGAGATAAAATATTATGTACTTTTTGAATGTCTTCATTAAAGTCACAGTAAACTTAACGACGAGTGCTCGAAACCATTTAAGCGCATTTTAACACTTTTGTAACGATTTTCAGACTTTGACGAAACTTTGCTTTTGAAAGTGTCAATGTACAGCCTTCTATTTAATCCTAGTTTTACTCAGAAACTGTCAAAGGAAAGTATTAACTTTTAAATTACCCTGTATAAATTTGAAAAAGTGTTCTAAGTCATTTTTAAGGATTAAACATAATTCAAACCAAACGACACAATATGAGGCCAAGCATCTTTTTCATGTTATGAAATTTCAATAAATCATCTTCTAAATATAAATTATACTCCAAAATATACAATTATTAGGAAACATGTCCTAAATTATTGATTTGCAATGGATATGTGGGAAGATTATTGCAGTCTCTCGCAAACCTACTTTCATTTCAAATGATTTAAGTACTGTACCCAAACTGGAATTTGTTATAGGCATTCACAATTTCCATACATGTTTAGTGCAATTGGATAATTATGTATTAAAAAGTGAATTTAATACGAGTAAAAGCATAGCTTATTATTATTAGCTTATTATGATTTTAAAATCAGTTTAAAGGTACGTTTCGAAAGAATTTGGCGTGATTTATGCGAAAGTCTGTCAATCCAATTTAGTCGAATAAAATCGGCGTTTAATTGTGACAAAAATATTTTTTTGCGTAGAACTAAATGAGACCTACATAGTTGTGTTCTTTACATAATTTTCCACTAACAATGATGATTTACGATATTTCCGGTCTGTGAACTTTACATTTTTATGAAACAGTTGTTGTTTAACAACATCCATATCTTAGTAAATATTTGAAACATCGATTTGATTTTTTTTTTTAAATTGAAATAGGAACACGAGCGCCTCTAACAGTACTAAAATATTTTAAGATACCACAATATTTTTAGTCGAAAATAATTAAAAACTCCCATCTTACACCATCCATTCAGAGTAAATTTTGACAACTTTTTTATTTTTTAAAATATGTCGGTATATGCTGAGAACGAAATAAAGAGAAAGGTTGTAAACATTTTTGGGAGGAAGAATTATTGATATATAATTTATAGTTTTTAACTCATGATTTTGTTAATGCACCGTCGGAGTAACGCGTAGGCAATGGATGGTCTGGCTACTAGTAACGACTAGTAATGTGCATAATCGAATGATAGTCATAATGGAATACTCGGATGATTAAAATTCAAATTCATCGAGTATTTAAAACATATCATTCGAATGATTTATTATATGCCATCATCAATGATTGAGTAGGTCACGATCAATGTGTCAAAAGTTAATATATTGACAGTTAAATATTCAATCTGAACGCAGAAGATCAAAGTCTAAAACGTCATATGCCAATATTTACTTCTATTTATCATGCAATTGTTTTGTTTACGGCGCCGGTGTGCGTCTTACTGATTGGTACGATTAGGTGGTTCCCCGGATTGACATATACAGGGTGTCCCGAAATTAGACGGTCACATTTTAACAGCGTAATCTACATCCTAAAATAGGAGTAACAGTTTATATAAACATATGTCCAAAAATGTTTCTTTTCCGAGATACAGGGTGTTAAAAGTGAAGTCCTGATGATACACTTTTATAAATATTTTCTAAACGTTTAAAGATAACTAAATGAAATATGGTACAAATCATCTTCATAGGTGGGTAAATTTGGGGGGGCTTAGGGTAAAATTGCCCTAAGTTTATTTGGTGTCAGTTTTTAATATTTTTGACTATAAAATTTGGAAAAACAATGTTAAACAATTTTAAAGAGAAAAGCATTTTAAAATTTCATGATAAGTTGATGTTATCTTATTAGAAAGTGTAAACAATAATTAGTAGGCTTGTGGAATCAGAAATTTTATTATTTTTTACCTTTGGAAAACCAGTTATTAAGGACTTCACTTGTAACACCCTGTATCTCGAAAACGAAACGTTTTCAGACCTATGTTTATATGAACTTTTACTCCTATTTTAGGATGTAGATTACGCTGCTAAAATATGACCGTCTAATTTCGGGACACCCTGTATATATCAAATTAGAATGCGATACGCTAAAAGAGAAAAAACGTTGCATTTGTATCCTACTTAAGGAAAATATGTCAAGTCACCTGGACACCTATTTTCCTACGATTTTAAATGATTTTTCTCAAGATTTTCATAAGAAATGTCATATGTCAACGTAAAAACAGTATTTTGAAAGCCAATAAGAATTAGAATTCTTAGGAGAATATTATTTCTGCCGAAAAAACTGATAAAAACAGTCTGTTCTCACTGGCTTTAAAAATACTATTTTTATGTTGACGTATTACATTTCTCATTAAAATCTTGAGAGAAATGAGTACTCCCACAGTTTTAAAGTAGGTCCCCAAGTGAATTTAGTTTGTTTATTACAATTTCAGACATTTCAAATGATTTGAGTCTTTATCTTTATCGGTTGTAAGCAGGTAGTGTTAGGTTTGGCCCAGAACACTGCGGCTTCTTGGGTTTATTATATCTCCCTGCTTTCCCAGTATTCAGGTACTATCTTTTGAATAGTCCTGTGTCTTTGGTTAGTTTTAATAGGTTCCTGAGGCATTCTTTCCGGTTCTAGGGTGAAACGTCGTCTAGTAAGAGCTTCGCATTCGAAGATCACATGGTATGAGGTTTCTCGCTCTTCCATGCAGTGTCTACACGTAGTGGGATCATTGTGTAATCCCATCACATAAAGGTGTTTTAGCAAGCAGTGCCCCGTTAGTAATCCCACAATGGTGTACTTGTATTACCTTAGTAGCCATGCGTGGGTTTGGTCCCCTTAGCATGAGCTTACTGATTGTGTTCCCTCTTATCTGTTGCCAGTGAATTTGGTATTTTGTGGTTATCCACCTGTTCACTGCCTGTCGAACAGAGGTTTTGCTTACCCCAAATACAGGTTCGGGTCCTGTGAATGGTACATCTGATCCCTATTTGGATTTCATCAACCTTTTCATTTCCTTGGATATCTTTGTGTCCTGGTACCCACGCTAGTTTTACCTTGTTGTGTATTGCCAGATCATTTAGTATTCCAAGGCAGTTCCAGACAAGCTTTGACTTTATTCTGTTTGAATCAAGAGCCTTTAAGGCTGCTTGGCTATCTGAGAGAATTAGGATGGTTTGTTTTTTGTACCTCCTTAAATTCTCTCGTACACATAATTCGATTGCATGTATTTCAGCCTGAAATACAGTGGTGTGTACTCCCAGTGAGGCGATGATGTCGCATTTAGGTTTAACTCCATGTACGCCAAAGCCTGTTCACTTGTTAGTTTTAGATCCATCCGTATACCATACGAGACCGCTAAGCAAGTATTTATCTATCTCCTTATTTACCTCGTTCCAGTTACAGTTGACCTGGAAGAGTCTGTTGAAGGTTAGGAGGGATGTCATGTGATCTGATCCCATGTTAAATATAGAATCATTTACTTCATGTGTTATTCTGGTATGTTTTATGTGTCCCAGTGGGTTCCAGTTGATGGAGATTTCCAGTCTGTATGCGCTCATTCTGGCCTCCCCCTTTAGGACTAGGTCAAGGGGTGGGAGGTTTAGAATAATTTCCATAGAGGCTGTCGGTGTATTTCTTATTGCTCCTGTAATACAAAGGCAGGCCAGCCTCTGAACTCCTGAGAGGGTATTGAGGGCTGTTTTCTGGTTTACTTTTGGCCTCCAAACAACCGCTTCATAAGTTATCTTATTATTGCCAAATATAGCCAGTTGACCATTTTTGGTTTTAATCCCCATGTTTTTTTAAATACCCGTCTCCCTACAATAAGAGATATTTTACATTTGTTGGTCACTTTTTGTAAGTATTGGTTCCAAGTAAGTTTGCTATATAGGATTAGACCCAGATATTTTACTTGGTTCGTTTTGTTTAGCCTTCCTCCAAATAGAGTCAGAGTTTCTAAGACCTCCAACCTTGTTTGAGTTGTGCCTTGTTAGGATTTACCAAGAGGTTTTTCCTAACGCACCACATCTCTGCCTAAGAGCTATTTGCATGAGTTTGAAGAGTGTGTTTTGGTGTTTCCCTCGGATAAGGATGACTATATCATCGGCATATCCTTGGGCGTACAACCCTTGATTGTTCAGTATTTTCAGCAGTTCATCTGTCACTAGGTTCCACAGTAGAGGAAAAAGGACTCCACCCTGTGGTCATCCCCTGTAGGTATTCACCTGCATGGTATCGCTAAACATTTGTGCATGTACTTGCCGTCCGCGTAATGTCTTCTATCCACCAGCAGATGGTGTCTTCTGATCTATGTTTGCGAGCGGCAGCTGCCATTGATTCAAAGGAGGTGTTATCAAAGGCTCCTTCTATGTCAAGAAATGCTCCTAGGACTTTTTCTTGACTGCTGAGTCCCCCCTCTATCTTGGTTACGAGATTTTCCTGATTGATAGGCATGTTGGTTTGTATGAAATGGCCTCTCTATCAGAGTGCTTTGCCGGATATGCTGATCAATTAGTTTTTCAATCCTTTCAATAGAAATGACGTCAGAGTTATTGGTCTATAAGCCTTTGTCACGGTATACGTTGGACGCCCTGGTTTAGGTATAAAGACAACTCTACTTTGTTTCCAGGTATTAGGTACATGTTTATGCACCAAACTTGGCCTGTAGAGCCTACAAATATGCGGGGCTAGCGTTTCTATTGCCTGTTGCAAAAGTACAGGCAGTACCCCATCTGGTCTTGGTGATTTGTATGGATTGAAGGTGCGTATGATTTGAATGATATTGGTATAATCGAATTAATTGGAATGATGGTAATAATCGAATATTCGAATGATTTACCATTCGAATGATCACATGACTAGTAAAACATGAGCAGAATTATATCTATATTTTATTTTTATTCCTGTTTTATGTATTCAATATTGAGTATCAGATTCAGCTCTTGATTTTTCTTTTTCTAATTCTACAATAGTGTTAACACAATTCTTGCATTAGCATTCTACAGAATATTTTAAACTTTCTTTTACATAGTTACATCTGTTACTATTACAGTTGTTTTAAACAAAGTTTGTCCCATGTCGAAATTTACTTTGCAAGAACGGTATAAGATGAAAGTTTTTAATTATTTACAACAAAATATTGTGTTATCTTGAAATTTTTTAGTATTGTTAGAGGCACTCATGTTTCTACTTTAATTAAAAAAAAAATCAAATTGATGCCTCAAATATTTACTGAGATATGAATTTCTATTTGTTTAACATCAACTGTTTCATAAAAATGCAAAATTTTACATTTTTTAAAAATAAAAAAGTTCTGCATAGACCTGAAATGTCGTAAACCAAAGATTCATGTGAAAAATAATACAAGAAACACAACCATATAGTTTTTATTTGTATCCATGTCGAATTTTTACTTTCCTATCTGTATACAGATATAAGGAAAGTATAGGAATCATGATTTTTTTCGACCTCGAGTTTTCGACGGATTTTTACGTTTTGAGGTCCCCTGAATCCGTTTTGACTATTTTCGCGATGATGTCTGTGTGTGTGTGTGTGTGTGTGTGTGTGTGTGTGTGTGTGTGTGTGTGTGTGTGTGTGTGTGTGTGTGTGTGTGTGTGTGTGTGTGTGTGTGTGTGTGTGTGTGTGTGTGTGTGTGTGTGTGTGTGTGTGTGTGTGTGTGTGTGTGTGTGTGTGTGTGTGTGTGTGTGTGTGTGTGTGTGTGTGTGTGTGTGTGTGTGTGTGTGTGTGTGTGTGTGTGTGTGTGTGTGTGTGTGTGTGTGTGTGTGTGTGTGTGTGTGTGTGTGTGTGTGTGTGTGTGTGTGTGTGTGTGTGTGTGTGTGTGTGTGTGTGTGTGTGTGTGTGTGTGTGTGTGTGTGTGTGTGTGTGTGTGTGTGTGTGTGTGTGTGTGTGTGTGTGTGTGTGTGTGTGTGTGTGTGTGTGTGTGTGTGTGTGTGTGTGTGTGTGTGTGTGTGTGTGTGTGTGTGTGTGTGTGTGTGTGTGTGTGTGTGTGTGTGTGTGTGTGTGTGTGTGTGTGTGTGTGTGTGTGTGTGTGTGTGTGTGTGTGTGTGTGTGTGTGTGTGTGTGTGTGTGTGTGTGTGTGTGTGTGTGTGTGTGTGTGTGTGTGTGTGTGTGTGTGTGTGTGTGTGTGTGTGTGTGTGTGTGTGTGTGTGTGTGTGTGTGTGTGTGTGTGTGTGTGTGTGTGTGTGTGTGTGTGTGTGTGTGTGTGTGTGTGTGTGTGTGTGTGTGTGTGTGTGTGTGTGTGTGTGTGTGTGTGTGTGTGTGTGTGTGTGTGTGTGTGTGTGTGTGTGTGTGTGTGTGTGTGTGTGTGTGTGTGTGTGTGTGTGTGTGTGTGTGTGTGTGTGTGTGTGTGTGTGTGTGTGTGTGTGTGTGTGTGTGTGTGTGTGTGTGTGTGTGTGTGTGTGTGTGTGTGTGTGTGTGTGTGTGTGTGTGTGTGTGTGTGTGTGTGTGTGTGTGTGTGTGTGTGTGTGTGTGTGTGTGTGTGTGTGTGTGTGTGTGTGTGTCTGTGTGTGTGTGTGTGTGTCTGTGTGTCTGTGTGTGTGTGTGTGTGTGTGTGTGTGTGTGTGTGTCTGTATAACGCATAACTCATGAACCGATACACAGAAAAACACCAAATTTTAAACTTAAGCTTTGTTTCAGCGTCTAATGAGCTGGTTAGATTTTGGGCAAAGTCGGAACATTTGGGGGGGTACTTTATAGGTGGTCATTTTTATATTTTATGGAAAATATCTGTTATTTACGTTTGGAGAAGAAAATTCTTTAAATAAAAGTTACTTCTAATATTATTATCTATAATTTTTGTTCTATACAAAATTTTCCTAAAATGGTCCGTATTCGAGAAATTTTACAAAATGTAAAAAAAATATTTTTTTATAAAAATTGTTCAAATAAAAGTTATTTGTAATATAATTCTCTATAATTTTTATTCTCTACATAATTTCTCTAAAATGGACCGTATTCGAGATATTTGAGAAAATGTGTAAATTTCGAATTTTGAAGAAAACTCAAAAACGGATAAAGAAAAAAACATTAAATTTTAAACTTAAGGTTTATTTCGGCCTGACGTGAAATGATTAGATTTTGGACAAAGTCGGAACATCTGGGGGGGTACTTTATGGGAGGCCGTTTTTATATTTTATGGAATATATCTGTTATTTATGTTTGAAGAGGAAAATTGTTCAAATAAAAGTTACTTCTAATATTATTATCTGTAATTTTTGTTTTATGTAAAAATTTCCTGAAATGGTCCGTATTCGAGAAATTTGACAAAATGTGCAAAATTCTGATTTTTATTATGAAAGTTTTTGAAATAAAAGTTGTTTGCGATATCGATCTCTATAATTTTTGTTTATACATGATTTTTCTAAAATGGACCGTAATGAAAAAATTGTAGGAAATTAAAATTTTTCAGTATTTTCGTTTTCCATGAATATCTATAGAAAAATGTTTCGAGGTAGATGTATGTGGACAATGTATATATTTAGTTTATCCTCTAAACATTTATATAACTAGATAGGAAAGTCATGTGTTGGACACATCAGATTTTTTCTTTGAGAAATAAGCCAGTTAGTAGTCTGGAATTACTCGACTAACTATCCATGTCTGTAAATTCAAAACCAAAAGAAGGGACGAAGATATCCTCACAAATTCTGATTTAAATATGTTTTTATTTACAAGAACTGTTCGATATTACCATTGTGTTAAATACAAAACAATTTATTTTGTAAAACCCGTTTTCATGTAATCAAAGATTAGATTTGCTACCTTCGATCAACATGTGGGCTGACAAAATGTATACGCATAGAATATGTCGTTACAAATAGTCCTTACCTTATATAAAATCGTAAATATAATCAGGCGCTCAGTATTGGAGATTTAAGACTCAATTTCATTTCAAGGAAGTTAAAAAAAGGATTCGTGCAGTGAAGTAGTTTAAAATATTTAATTGAAGAAAACTGCTTCTACTACCTACTACACTAAATTATTTAATTTTGTAAAATTTTAAATACTCCTAGGAATAAACTGATATTAATATTAAATTAACAATAGTAATACAATAATTAAGGGTTAAATTTTTTTAATATATTTTGGTACTTTGACATATTTTATTACAAAAATAAATGAAATTAAATTGAAATATTATACAAACAAATAAAACTATATTCTAATATTAAAAACCACAACAAATAAAATGAACAAGTAATTCCAACCCAATTCAACTAAAATTATTGTAAAAATTAAGTAAAAATAGCTTATTCAAATGAAAAAGTTGCTAGATGCTTTTGAAAGTATTTGAGGCATACTGGCAGGTTGCACGTATGCAGTATGTATTGATTTTTTTGCGTTTTTACAAGCATAAACTGGATCTTGTCGTTAGGACCTAGTTTTATAGCACGGATTGCACCTTTATCTGGTAACCCTTTTTGGACCCTTATATTCTTTCAGGAGGTGTTTGGGTTTGAAACTGGATGGTCTTGATAGTCTAGGATTACAATCTTGGTAAACTAGAGCGTCGACGACAGCTTCTTTGAATTCCGTGATGCTCATTTTTTTGTTATTTATTTTGTTATACGAAGCATTTATCATAGCGCTCGATGTGGCAAAATGAAAAACTAGTCTTTTATACCAATTGACGGTTCTTCTCACATATGGTGTATATGATGCCATCTGGTCGAGTGGTCAACAAAAGTCTTTCCTTTGTTATAATCAATATAATCAACCACCATTGTAGGTTTATCAACTTCATGTCCCCTTCGATTTACTATAACCATGAAATCATCATGTTTGGTAGTAAGTATCAAAACATCTTGTTTGTCTCTCCATTTGCAGACTTCAGTTTTATTTTTATTTTGTTGAGCTACGACTTCACCTGTTCTCAATTTTGCTTTCACCACATATGGGAATTATTTTTTCTATTTGATCTTAGGATTCTGACTAAGTGTGTTTGCCGCTGGATTAGAGCATCAAAAAGCAAAATGCTTGTATACCAGTTGTCTGTATATATAGAGTTCTATCTGTATCCAGTAGTCTGTTCATTAGTTCTTTGATAACTTTTTCGGAAACAGATACATCATATACTCGCTCTTTTCCTGTGTAGACTTTAAATGGCCAGGTATATCTTCCACTGACACAAAGTTTGAAAACTTTGATACCGTATTTGTGTCTTATTAGGAAGATACTGTCGAAAATATATACGTCACCGAAATGGTACGTTGCTTTCATCAATACACACTTCTTCTTTGGGATAAAAGGATAACTTGAATTTCTGTATAAAAATATTTAAAAAATTGAAAATTTTGTGAAGCCTGTCTTTTGGGTTTACGGGTTCCTCATTTTTTGATAGATAAAACATCGTCAACAACAACTTAAATCTATTGCGGCTCAATACTTTTCGAATTCCGTCTTCATATCTATTAGTTTCTTCTAATGATATTACATCATCGCCTATGAAATGCCCAAAATATGATATATAAGATACTCCACGATGTTTCTGGATTACATCTGCAGAAACCATGGTATGAATAGCAGAAAAAGGAAATGTCATGCTGTCCCCTGCCACAGGTTACCACCTCCTTTCTGGTAAAATACCAGCTAAAGGAACAACTTCAGCAGCTTTGTCCTCGTTCTCAACCTCTGTTGAATCATCTTTACTTGAACTTGAGCTTTCTTTATTTTGGGAGAAAGTAGGGTCTGCAATGGAGTCATCGGAGTAACCCGCTGCATCAACATCAGACAATTTTTCCAGTTCCAGAGACAACTCTGTTTCCGCAAGACTTCTTTTTGCCATTATTGTTCAAAATATAAAACAAAACAAATAATAAAATGTGTGCATTTGGTCCTACAATGTAAATTACATCGTGATACTTCGCTAAAAAAGGAAAAATTGATTTATAAAAAAAAAAACGCATTTCGAATCTGTGGTCCTAAGGAGCGAATGTTCGATTAGAGTGTGGCGCTAAATGTATTAAAAAAATTAAAGTACCTACATAAATTTATAATTTCAAATTTAAAATTAGACATAATTATAAAATTTTGTTATTTCTTAATCCAAATGTCAATAATTTAATTTAAAATGACAATGTCCAATCAAAATTAAGTAATACTATTTATTACGGAATAATAAATTAAAAACTTCTGTTGCTAAGGTGTAACTAAGGGGATTATTGGTTATAAAATCAATTGTTTCAGAGGGCTATCAAATTTTTGATCAGGTAATATATACAAAATTATATGTAAATGTTCCGGCGTGTCCCTGAAGCCAAAAAAGTTCGTTTGTTAAATTTGCAAATATTTATTTCTTATTTTGTTACTTTCTCTACCTATTTTTTATGTTTAATTGTTTTTACCATTTGTTTTGAGCATATGTCATTTTATATCCTATGACTGTGACATTTTACACATATGCATGTTGTAAAATGTAGTGTAAGGTTTTTTTTTCTATTTTTTTTTTACTAGTTTTTAATAGATATGATATGCCATTACAAATTGAGTTGGCTGATTTTCTCATAGATGCCATCACCAGATCTTGACCAAATTTATATGGGACTACCCCTGAGGTCCCTCCTTTTTACCCAAAAAATCATAGAATGTGGTAAAATAATTATCGCTGAAAATAAAAAAAATTAATTCCGTTTTAAAGTATGTTAAAAATAGTCGAAAGATTGTTACATTAAAACAAACTAGTTTTATTTTAAAGACCTTGCTAGAAATATTCCTCATTATATTAAATCAGGAAGAAAAACTTGTAAGCTCTGCATTAGCATTGCTGTATTTTAGCGTAATAAGAATATTTTCTCATAATTAGAAAATATTGTTACTGATATAAGACCGGTCTAATCAATTTTTTTTTTCTAATTAAAGAACCCTAATAATTTTTCTGTCAGCTTTTTACCCAAATAATACAATTTAATTTTTGTGTATATTTCTGTCACGAACTTGATCAGATTTAATTAATATATTGAAAATCCATTGTTACAAAGAGTTAAATACGACTTGGAAATACTGATCGATAAACAATTATTAATAAAAAAAAAATGACAAATAATTATTGTCACAAGCGTCTATTTCAAAATTTTCATCAAATTGGCCTCGACAGTCCGTGATTTCGGCAAATCGAACTCGCGCAGACAAGGGTACTGGGTCGCTGCGCTGGTTGACTGTGAATAGTATTAAATACCCCGATCACAGCAAAGGTCAGCTCAGCGTGTGGGACTGGTTACTGTCTGTATGGGTCACCTAACCCCTACAGCTCGGGTTCCATATAGTCGGTGACTCAAATCTACCAGTATAATGAATGGAACAATAAACCTATGAGGCTGCAATGGGAAAGCAGTCATTAGCTCCTAATTTATTAAATTCAGATCAATTAAAATATTCGATGTTGTTTTGAATTTATCAAATGATTGTGACCCTTTTTATTTTCAGACTGCGCCACTGCAATAGGGAACTGTAGGATGCGGCTCGTTGTCTGCGGATCCGTTACCGATCGGCGGTAGCATCCGTTACGTTTAGAAGTGTGTCAATTAGTTTTCTGAAAAGATATGTGTTATACGTGAGGACGTGCCTGGAATTGGAGATAGCGGGAATTAAGCTACTAAATGCTGTTAGGGATATCTTTTCTAAGTACCCAGTCGATAAATTTGTTGCATTTTCTGAAATCGAAACCATACATTTTGCTTTTTTTAGATCTGTCAGCGAATACAAATGAAACACCGACTGTTTTTAATTGAAAACGCATGGAAGAATTAACTTTTAATTAACAAGGGAATAAAAAATAAATGAGGCTGGATAGAATTGGACGTATCTCGAATAAATTTTTACAGGCATTGTGCTTTCGCAAATATAATATTTTCTGCTTTACGTAAATATCGACTATACTTTCCAGGTTTTTGAGTTCATTTGTTAACTAATTGTGGAGGTAATAGGAAAGAGATGGGAGGAAAACATTCTTTTAGTAACGGCGACTGATCAGGTGAGGCCATGTCTCGCCGTTCATTGGTTAATAACGTTTAATGCTGATACGTGTTTAAATTTAATCCTTACACTATCGAATCTTTTTTTGTCCCAAAGAATATTAAAATAATAACTGAAAAAATATCAAAAAAATAATATAAATATTCAGAACACCTATTAAAATAAATTACAGAGGTAAAAAAGCATTTAATTGTAAAACATCAATGTAAAATTATACTAAAAGATAAACATAAAAAGATAAGTTAAGATTAAGAGTGATAAGGAGAAAGAAATCTGTGCAGAACATGAAGAAAAAATTACTGAAGTAGTCCTTTTATCTTTTTTCCTGAACACTTTTGTACAAAGTTGACGGCCTGAGGCTGGGACTCTGGCATATGCGAATACATTATGATTTCTTTACGCCCCCCTCGGAAGGTGCGCCCCACTGGTTGGAAGGTAATAATGTAGACGAAACTATGTAAATTAGTAAAGGGGATTCAGAATTCAAAATAGTTAGGAAGGTTTACTTGCAGCTAAGTAGTTAGATTCCGATGTTGGTGATCTGTAATTGTCATAAACCAGAAACATAAATTATAAAGCAAAAGCAAAGAGATGCTAAAAGAAAGAAACCGAATGCCTTACTGCTATTTTCACACATAATGAAATAATGTGCGGAGTGGATTTGTCTGATCGAAGAGTTCAGATATATGACGTTTACAGAAAATTTACGAAGCAGTGGAAAACGTTTTTAATCAAATATTTTTTAGCATATCATCCATAGCAAATAATCCATAGCAAATAATCCATAGCATATAATCCACAGCATATAATCTATCAAGAGGCGTTTAGAAGAAACGTTTAATTTCTAAAGTTTCTTGTCAATCTCGAAGAACAGATGGTTTGTCACCCGACGTTAGATAGCCAAAGTCAGTAGGAAGATAAGCGAGACAAGAGGAGCTAAATCAAAGAGGGCCAGAATATTATTGAATATTGGGGATTATATTCTGAAGAAAAATATATTTGGACTCTTAAATGTTCTCTTATTAATAAATATATGGTTAGTAACCTCGACCACATTCAAGTCTTTATATCAAAGATTCAACTTTGCTCTCAAATAGTAATTACTTAAAATTTATTATTTTTTCCGACTGCAAGAAACAATTAAAAATCAAACACGACGAAACATTAAAACGTGAATTTCAGCTATATTATAGCGTTAATAATTCAGAATTACTAATATAGCCCATAACTAGAAATCCATTTGTGGTCAATGTCTTAGAAGATATTCAGGAAGAATTTATAAAAATAAAGGCCAATTCTAGCATGAAAGATGACCACCTCTTAACAATGGAGACATTTTGAAAAAAAAAAACTGCAGTTTTCCTCGTCTTACTGTGAAACATGTTTTTCAGCATTGGTTCAAATCAAAACTAAGCAGCGAAATCGTCTTATCGTCCATAGCGACTTGACGATTGCCCTGGTAAAAACTGGACCAACTAGTTCAGAAAATGCAGGCGCAAACATCGCAAAAACAGAATTTTACTTTTTAATTTTTAATTAAAAATACATAATTGGTTTTATAAATGAATACCACAGTTTTAATTTAATTGATTATATTTTTGTTTTTGAGAAATAAATATTGTGAAAATTATGTTTTTTTAATATAACAATGAACATTTATATAATCCAGGGAGGCTTAATGTAGAAAAGATTGGGAACTGCTGGGTCTACATTATTTGTTGATTTTCATCGGCTACATAATTTTCAAGTGCAACATCACTTTCTTCTTCTAAACTTCTATTTGATGCCTGGTCTTTGGATGACATGTATTCATATGCAACCAGTATATCGCCAACTAGCCAGCAACTGGTTGGGGTAATTCTGTGAATGCTTAATGAGTAGTTTTATATACCCTGCCGCATCGATTATGGGACCACCCCTGAGGTACCCCCTTATTAACAAAAAAATAATCATATAAATCGGATAAGGTGGTAAAGCATTATCGCTAAACATACATAAAAAATGAAGAGTTTGAGGATTTTTTCATGGACCCAATTATTAGATTTTGACCAAATTTATATGGGACCACTCCTAAAGTACCCCCTTTCTAACAAAGAATTATCGCTGAACATACATAAAAAAAATATTACGACGAATAATTGAGAACCTCCTCCTTTTTTGAAGTCGGTTAAAAATAATAGTATTTTTTGTCTGATATTGTTTATATTGTTGATGTTATTAATTTTTATTTGCGAATCGCACTGCTTTGTGTTCCCTCTTTTTTTTTATTTTCCATCTTCAAGTATTCATATTACATCGTATTCGTTACAACGAACAAAGTTTATTATTGTTGTTCAACAAAGTAATAAATCAACCTCAACTGAAAATATTTGAATGAATTGGTAGTACATATCTAAATTTATTTAAATGAAGTCGTGGGACAAGCTTAATATTAATATGTTCGTTACCCTTTCACTAAGACTAAAAAAAACACGTTTCCTATCACTACTAATCAAACAAGGAAAAGTTTTTAAAACAAACTAAATGAAACAATGAAATACACAATGTTCTGGGAATTCAAAAACACATGTCAGTAACTTAAAAATTAGTTGTTAATGATACGTTTCAACAGGTGAAATTACTCCTTGTAATTTTCATTGCAATGAGAACGAGTACAATTCAATTACATTTGTTTTGTAAAGTTTCAAATTATACTGTGAAATTTTACAATGTTAATTTAAATGGTTGTTGAACAATAAACATTTATCCACTTTGGGATCCTTATTCAAATTTGAAAGTGTTAATTAATCGTGGATCAGAATTCAAACGCAAATTATAAAGAGATGATATTACTTTGATCCTCAGTTAGTTGTGTTCGAAGACAGTTTGTTATAAAATAGAGTAAGTAAACATTTTCGCAGGAGTCGTTAGGAATAGTTTTATTTTTTTAAATTTTGGGTACTTGTAGAAAGCTTAATGTAAAGTGGTTAAAGAAATTTTTTGCGTTATAAACGAAAGCAGAAGTTGTTTGGTGATGCGGGTCTTAAACTGATTATAGGAAGGTATCGTATTTGGCATTTGGATGTTAGATGAGGAGAAATTCCAGGCTATAAATTGATTTCCGGCGGTAATGCTAATGGATAATAGAAGACATAATGTTTTGACTGCTAGTGACTAAACTAATGGCTAGAAATAGTTCAACTTAATTTTTTATAAGCACAGGATGCAGTTGGTATACGCATGATTGTGTTTTAGATGCATTGAAATGGACAGTTACCTTGATGATAGCTCCAAGGTTATCTATGAGAAACGGTTATGGTAAATTCGCTGGTTAGATTGATTGATTGAACGCTGAAGTTACAGATAGGTTATAAATAGCTGAAAGTAGTTTGTAAATAGGAATAGTATTGAGGTACTCCCACTGATCTGTATTTACAGATCAGTGGGTACTCCCCTCATTGATTTTGTAGAACGCAGTGGAGTATCAAGATCAACAAACAATATGTTAACTTTTCAGTACTGACTCCAGCAGAACGGTTTAGAAATATAATAATATTGAATAGAAATAAATAGAATAATACGTTGCCGATTGCATACCGCAATACCCCATCCTTGCCGTCGAAAGGGCGTGGTTAAATCAATTACTCTATCTCACTCACGTTTAAATGTAATTAGGCGCTTCATCTTTAATTTGCTTGATACCAACGCATAACTTACTGTAAATTGAACGGTCTGTTATGATATTTTCGACCCATTTATACAATTTTTGTTGTAGATATGGAAAATATATTGCTTAAATACTACCTAATTGAAGTTACTGGAATAAATAATGTAAATATTCAAAAATATACTTAAATTTCCCAGTCTGTAATTAAAAGTAATTCAAAATACTGAAACATACTGATTAATCCTTTATTATGTTTATTCTTTGTGAGTTAGAACGATTAAAATACTATTTACTAAATACAGGTAATTTTTTGAATAACCTTATCTGAAGATTATTATTATAAAAAAATTAGTTACTTATAAATAATAATCTTCCTTATATTGAAGGACTTTCTGAAAGGTTATTAAAACAAAATATATAATATATCAAAAATGATTTTTTCCCAAACTTAAAAACCAAAACCATGAAACTAACACTATAGAATTTAATTTTAAATGAAAAAGACGAGGTTAGTGAGGAAACGATGTTGATAAAATCTTTAAAATTTTCTAATATTTCTAAGCGAAATTATGCATTATTATCATAGCTAATACGACGGGTGTGAAGTTATCCACATCCACAAATGTACACTGAGAAAAATATAACTCTATCGTAATAGTCATATAACTTGGTTAAAATTACCTGTAGAGGCTTTTCATTTGTAGATTTCAATTGGGGAGGTTTCAATACACAGCAACCATACCCGCAATTAACTTTTGCTTTGTCTCAGGGGGTGCAATTGGGGGTGAAATTTAAAAAAAAATCATAGAAGCCACAAATGGCTTTGTACACCTTTCTGCTTGGGATATGTTATGTAGTTTACTCTTTTCTTCATCCCTGATACCATGCTGGAGTTTGTCGAGCCGTCTGAGGGGGTGCAATTGGGGATGAAATTAAAAAAAAAAACATAAAAGCCACAAATAGCTTTGAACACCTTTCTGCTTGGGATATGTTATATAATTTTCTCTTTTTTTCATCCATGATAGCATGCTGGAGTTTGTCGAGCCGTCTGAGGGGGTGCAATTGGGGGTGAAATAAAAAAAATCATAGAAGCCACAAATGGCTTTGTACACCTTTCTGCAAGCGATATGTTATGTAGTTTGTTCTTTTCTTCATCCCAGATACCATGCTGGAGTTTGTCGAGTCGTCTGAGAGAGTGCAATTGGGGATGAAATTAAAAAAAAAATCATAGACCTCACAAATGGATTTGTACACCTTTCTGCTTGCGATATGTTATGTAATTTGCTCTTTTCTTTCTCCCAGATACCATGCTAGAGTTTGTCGAGCCGTCTGAGGGGGTGCAATTGGGGATGAAATTAAAAAAAATCACAGAAGCCACAAATGGCTTTGTACACCTTTTTACTTGAGATATGTTATGAAGATAGCTATTTTCTTTATGCCTGATACCATGCTGGAGTTTGTCGAGCCGTCTGAATGGGTGCAATTGGGGGTGAAATTAAACAAAAAATCATAGAAGCCACAACTGGCTTTGTACACCTTTCTGCTTGGGATATGTTATGTAGTTTGCTCTTTTCTTCATCCCTGATAGCATGCTGGAAAGTAAAATGGTGTACAAAGCCATTTGTGGCTTCTGTGATTTTTTTTTAATTTCATCCCCAATTGCACCCCCTCAGACGGCTCGATAAACTCCAGCATGCTATCAGGGATGAAGAAAAGAGCAAACTACATAACATATCCCAAGCAGAAAGGTGTACAAAGCCAGTAGTGGCTTCTATGATTTTTTGTTTAATTTGACCCCCAATTGTAACCCCTCAGACGGCTCGACAAACTCCAGCATGGTATCTGGAACGAAGAAAGGGGCAAACTACATATCATAGCGCATGCAGAAAGGTGTACAAAGCCATTTGTGACTTCTTTAATTTTTTTATTTCACCCCCCAACCCCCTCAGACAGCTCGACAAATTCCAACACGGTATCTGGGATGAAGAAAGGAGCCAACTTGATAACATATCGCAAGCAGAAATGTGCACAAAGCTATTTGTGGCTTCCCTGATTTTTTTTAATTTCATCCCCAATTGCACCCCCTCAGACGGCTCGACAAACTCCAGCATGGTATCTGGGAGAAAGAAAGGAGCAAATTACATAACATATCGCAAGCAGAAAGGTGTACAAATCCATTTGTGACGTCTATGATTTTTTTTTAAATTTCATCCCCAATTGCACTCCCTCAGACGACTCGACAAACTTCAGCATGGTATCTGGGATGAAGAAAAGAGCAAACTACATAACATATCGCTTACAGAAAGGTGTACAAAGCCATTTGTGGCTTCTATGATTTTTTTTATTTCACCCCCAATTGCACCCCCTCAGACGGTTTGACAAACTGCAGCATGCTATCATGGATGAAAAAAAGAGAAAATTACATAACATATCCCAAGCAGAAAGGTGTACAAAGCTATTTGTGGCTTTTATGTTTTTTTTTTTAATTTCATCCCCAATTGCACCCCCTCAGACGGCTCGACAAACTCCAGCATGGTATCAGGGATGAAGAAAAGAGTAAACTACATAACATATCCCAAGCAGAAAGGTGTACAAAGCCATTTGTGGCTTCTATGATTTTTTTTTAAATTTCACCCCCAATTGCACCCCCTGAGACAAAGCAAAAGTTAATTGCGGGTATGGTTGCTGTGTATTGAAACCTCCCCAATTGACATCTACAAATGAAAAGCCTCTACAGGTAATTTGAACCAAGTTATATGACTATTACGATTGAGTTATATTTTTCTCAGTGTACATTTGTGGATGTGGATAACTTCACACCCGTGCTAATACGAGGGTATATCAAATATAAACGGGACTCTTTGGATAAAAAATTCCTGAGCTATTATTGATCTGGAAAGAATTGATGGGCAGTTAGCCTTTACCTCTGGAGAGGAGAGAAAACCGATCGCGTATCTTTAGTATGCAAAGAAACCATGAGCGAGAAAGAAGTGCATGTATTCGTGGAGCAACGCAGTATAATAAAGTTTTTGGCAACGAAGGGCGTAAAACCAACCAAAATTTTGTTACGATTGCAGGCACAGTTTGGGGATAACACTCTGTCAAGAACCCGTGTGTTTGCATGGCACCAAGAATTTTCTGGAGGGCCTGAAAAGGTACACCCGTGAAAGCAAAGACGCAATTGTCAGCCGGAAAATTAATGGCAACAGTGTTTTTTGATCTGTTATGTGTTTTTCACGTTAACTACATGTTCAACGCAAGATTAATGCACAATATTGCTGAGTTACTGAAAGCCGCAAAAATGTTATTTCGTAGAAAAACGAAGAAGCAATCGGTCAGAAATGTTATTCTTTTGCATAACAATGTGGCTAATGTCACAAGGGAAAAATTTAAAACATTTGAATGGGAAATACTGGAACATCCTCCCTATAGTCCAGACCTTTCCACTTGTGAGTTCCATCCTTTTGGACCCCTCAAAAATCGCTTGGAGGCCAGCATTTCGACGATAACGAAGCGGTGGAAGCATTTGTGCTCTAATGGCTACAGGACGTCCGAACAGTTTCTACGATGCTAGAATAAAAAAGCTACCAATTCGATGGGAAAAACGTATTTATAGTAGATGTATGTAGAAAATAATATATGTTTACAAACTTATTTATATAAAACTAAAAAAATTTACAAAAGAAATCTTGTTCACATTTGATACATTCTCGTATTATAGGAAGCATAATTAAAATCCGGGCCTCAAAAACTTTTTTTTTTGATATCTGAAAGATACTTTAAAAAACGGAAAAACTGATTTATTGTATTTTACTTGTTTAAGCTTATTTTTTTTTAAATTTGTTAATTTTGGAATTTAAAATTATTTTTTTATGTAATTTTAGTAGTGGTATAATATTTAAAATATTTTACAGGTTCGTAGATAGCTAAAACATGTATTTTTTAAATAAATATTAAAATACTTATAATGAAAAAAAGTTAAGGATCAAAAGGATTACCGACTTTGTACTGCTTTATGGAAGCCTTTCTTTTTCGTTGGGGTCCATTATTCATAGCAGAGGTGGTAAATTTCTTACACCAGGTCCTGTACATAATCGGAACTGTTCATCTAATAAAAACTTTCACGAACTCTCTGAAAAGTTTTCTTAACATCGACATGTCCTTCTGATAAAATGTCGTGTAACTGACGAAGTACTTCGGCTACTTTTGTCTTTGTAACAACCAGCTGTCTTCTGTTTTCGTAACCATCTTGTTCTCTAGTCTCTAGTACTCGCCAAATATTACTTAACTATTGGAGAGAAATTTGAAAATTTGATACTTCTTGCCAAGTAGGCCGACGGTTTTCCTCTTTCTATTGTCGCATCTTCTTTAAAACAGGATCGTCCACTTGTTCTTCCCTAAGTTTGACAGGGGCCCGTTGACTACAGTTGTTCTTAGTAGTCTACATTTTTGGATTTTGCTATGTTGCAGTGAGAGCACTCTGCTGGGCACGGTCTTCTAGAAAAATAATCGGAATTACTGTGACTTATTCCGGCTCTGTCTTCGATCTTAAAGTCGTATTCTTGAAGTCGTTCGATCCATCTGGCGATTTGGCCCCCCAAGTTCTTGAACTGCATCAGCCACTCAAGAGCTGCACGATAAGTGCGGATTATAAATTTTCGTACATATAGGTATTAGTAGAAGTAATCCCCACATTTCACAACTACCAGAGGTTCACTTCTCGTGACGCAATAATTTCGCTTAGGTTTAGAGGGCACTTTACTTAAATAAGTCAGTGCTCTTTTTTTTTTTCTGAATATGTGAAGACACTCCTTTAGTTCCCACATTACTAGCATCAGTAGCCAGAATAAATTCTCCCTCTGGTAGTGGGTAGCCTAGTATTGTCGCTGTTGTTAAATGATTCTTTAATGTTTCAAAGGCAGTTTGGTAGTCTTCGTCCCATGATAATTCTCTCGCTTCTTCGGTAAGTCGTGTTATTAGCTTAACAACAATATCGGAGAATTTCCTTATGAATCTTCGGTAGTATATACAGAGTCCAAGAATTTGATGTTTATCAGTTGGTTTTGGCCATTTTATTATGGAAGTGACTTTTTCTTTATCTACAGCCACGCCATCCTTGCTGACTATATGACCTAGGTAATTAACTTTATTTTGAAATAACTGGCAGTTATTTAGATGAAATATCTTTCCCAAGACTATGATGTCATCTAAATAAAGCAGGCATGTTTTCCAGGATAACCTTCTCAATATGTTTTCCATAAGTCTTTCAAATGTCGCGGGGGCAGTACATAGTCCAAATGGCAAAACCTTCATTGTTACCTGGACCTCTATTCTATACTAAAAATTTTTAATGGTGGACTGTGGGCTTTTAGACGTTATTAGCAATAAAAAATCCCTTTGCAAGATTTTTCTGTCATCCGGTTTTGCTACTTCCAGTTTAGGGATTACGTCTACGTAAATAGCTGTTGACGTTTTTCAAGGAAATTCAGGTTAAAGCTTAAACGCGTTTTTTCCGAATCCAAGATGATATTGCAAAATTTCTTTTTGTGTCTGCGAAATGGTTGATATGCATAAAAAGTGTAACCTATCGAAAATTAATTGAAATAGGTGTAAAATTAGAATCAAAAGTCGAAAAGTAGTTTTTTTTTATTTCCTTCGCATCAACTCTGTAGAGTCACTATGTTATGTTGATAATGGTGTGTTAATACACTGCGACCTAAAAGATCTATTGTGCCCCCTTCTGTCGCCACTGCACTAAGGAAATGTCTCAATGCCTATAGCGACCCTTCCAATCCTATTTTCTCAAGGAAGTGCAGGATTTGAAGTGGCTTCAAGTTAGGTAAGTCTCCCTCTTCTATTTGATATCCTCCTAGATATAGTGCCCTTGGATTCTGGAGTGCTACTGTAGAGTCATTAGCGAGAGGCAATTAATTTATTTAAATAAAGAAATTACACATGGTTTACAATATTAATTGCTCTAAGATATGCTAATAAATTTTTAAAAGACCCAGTGCTTGATCTAATTTACAAGAGGAATATTAAACTTAATTCGTTCTTGGCTATATTTTGGTCCAATTATTAAGAAATGTCCTACAGTTTGCTTTACATCACAAAGTTCACATTTTGGTTCTGGTTGTTTATTCATTAAATAAGCGTGTGTTAATTTAGTATGACCTATTCTTAACCGAGACATTATCACTTGTGTTTTTCGGTCTTTGGGTAATTCCTGTCACGAATTCATTTGAGGTTTGACTGATTTCAGCTTAGATGTAGAGGTGTTCCAACGATTTTGCCACGCACTTTGCACTTTTGATTTTAATAAACTTTTGCATCACTCCTTAAAAGATCAAAAATTTGGAGAAAGTCTACCGCTCTTATTGCTCCGCGCGCATGTTTATCAGCTTTCTCATTTCCAGCAATTTCGATATGTGAAGGAATCCATATGAAAATAACTTTTTAATTTTTATTTTCCAATTCTAGTAGATTTTTTTGGATTTTCATAGCAATCTGGTTGGTTGGAAATATTCTTTTCAAAGTTTCCAATGAGCTGAGGGAATCCGTTAATATTTCTGTAAGTTTGAACTATTAATTAATGCAGTAGGCTGATATAGCGCATACAATTCAGCAGCATACACGTTACATTCGGGTGGCAATAGTAATTTATGCAACAAGTGCATAAAGTGGTACTTTTTTTCACGAATGGAAAAGTTGACCGCATGAGCCGCCAGGCGAATGCGGCAATTCCATGAGTGAAAAAAAGACACTTTATGCATATGTTGCATACAATATTTTTTCTACAGCCCTATACAAATAATAAAATAAAAATAGATATTTGGAATATTTTAATTAAATTCCTTTAGTAAATTACAACTATAATAACGAATGCATAATGATTATTGAATTGGACAAATAATATTAAGAAAAATAACAAGTAAATTATGTATTTTTGTTTCTTTCATTTCGCAATGTGGATATTGAAAACACAATTGGTTGGTTGACTAATATGATTTTTTGATGCAGTCACGTTTGTTTTTGTCTGATTCATGGATAAAGCATCATTTAAATTGTGAATATTTGGAACAGTCAAATTTGTCTTTGATTGATTCTCATATGATGTTGAAGTTTGGTTAAAAAAACTGCTGTTGTTAGGTCCTTGTAAAATTCGTGAAGCACAGTTCATTTTTGAATTGAGAGAATTGTTCACATACCCTTCGGCTACAGCAGTAGATTTCCATCCTCCATGTTGCTTTAATTGAAGAATGTCTCCACCTGAATCAACTAGAAGCGATGCCGAAGTACGTCGAAACGTATGACCTGTATATACTTCTGGATGCGGTAAACTTAAATATTGTGCAATTAGCGATGGAATTTTCGAAAAAGTTAGCATAATTTTAATAAAAATGTATTAAATTAATGTTTTTACTGGTTTTTCCAATTACCGTAAAACGCCGACTTGTATGCGTTTTTGAATCTGGAATCGTGATGAGTAGAAATTGTCCCTTATTTTCCATGTCATCAATTTTCATTTTATACAACTCTTCTCATCGACAACCTCCAGCTATTCCCAGCATTAATATAACCTACGAATTTTTAAAAAATAAAGTAAGTAAAAACAAATTAAATATTTTAAACTTTTACCTTAAACATTAAATATTTGTCGTCTGGAGCAATCAATAAAAACTTGTTAATCTCCTCCCTTGAAAATGTATTGGATTTCTTGGGTTTGTACCCAACCGATTTTCGTTTCAGAAATGCTATTAGTTTAGCATATTTATTTATGTCTACGTTATCATTAATAATTAAGGTTGCTTTTAGTTTAGAATAGCTGGACCATAATGTAGAAGACTTGAATTTTCTAGACTTTTCTTCAAAAAACGCTAATAGCACCCGCTCTGTAAAGCTATGAATATTATTCTGGTTCCGCCATTTCATAAAAGTGTCATATTCTTTTAAATAATTTTCTTTGGATTTCTCCGGCAGCAAATTTAGTATGGCCACATTAGCTTTTTCTACGATTTCTTCCGGTGTACATATTTCAAACTCGGAATCTTCACTATCCATCATAATAAAAATATAAAGAACTACTAAATTTAAGCCATATTCTAGCGGTCTCTTTGGTTTAAAAATATTTTCAACAACTTTTGGAACCAGTTTTAATACTACGTCATAGATTTTGAAAGCGCTCGAATAGATGATTTTAAAACAATGATGTCACTAACAATTAAGGATTTGTAAGTGTGTAAATCTCTAGCAACAGATAATTTTTTGCCTCAAAAAGAAGCTTATATATTACCAGAGTTTTATGAAAAAATGGATCGTTATATTTAGAATCTTAACCAGTTATTTAGATTTACAAGGTCAAGTTTTAAAAAATTACTACAACTTATAAACCTTCATAATTATGCATTTTCTATTTTTTCTTATAACCATAATATAAAAAATCTTTTTTGGTAATTAATTTTATTTTGTATGCATGATGTTCGCTACTATTTTTGACATTTCTATTTCCTTGAACCGTTCTCAATAAAACGTTTCAAAAACAGATGCAGCTGGTTTAAACCTATTTCAACGTGACGTCATTATTTGATCACTAGAATGGGAATAGTTCAAACCGTTTTCGAACCGCATGAAATATATTCAAACTAGTAGACCGCTCGAATATGGCTTAAATCACCTCGAATTATTGATACTATAATAATTAAATCTGTTAACGTCAAATCAGTTACAGTTCATGTGCTGTCAAAGGTGACTTGATATTTTTTTCCGGTAAAGGTGTGGACGAATTGCACTAATCACTGTATTAGCTTATGGAAAGCGTGAAATAAAGTTAACGCTATGGCACTTTATTTCACGCTTTTTTACTTTTTTTCACTCTAACCATAAACAGCCGTTTTAAGCGTTAAAAAGCGGTGAAATACAAGGTACTTTAAAGGTAGGGCGTAGAAAAAATGTATTTTTGAATCACAAGCGGTGATACAACTGCTGCTCCTACTCCGTCATCAGATTTTGAGGCTATTAATAATCACACCGTTCTGTTTAAATATCAGGACTGGCCTTGGGAAAAGTAGTTTAATTGATCTCAAATGAGAGTATTGCCCTTTTCTTATTTAGTAGTTCTACCTCATTAAAAAAAATGTCAAAATTTCTAGCGAAGGGGTAAAACTACTGAATAAAAAATGCTTGCAAGGAAAAAATCTATTATTTGAGAGACAAACAAGCATTTTGAGAGCAATTGAACCACTTTTCGACTTTTCGAATTTTGGTTCAAAAACAGGTTATTTTTCGCCAGGTGGCAATTATTTTGCATTAATTTATATTTACTTTGTTTTCGGATCAATAGTTTTTCGGAACTTCAAACCGATCTGTTATAATAATATTTATATTTTGGTATTTTTAAATTTTATCGTTCGTTGTGAATAGGCTTGTATAGAACTAAATGTATACAATTATTATTTTATTTCAGGCAACCCTACAGCCACCAGTTATTCAACCTAGGATGGCCCAACTGGAAACACTTGAAGCAAAGGTAAATTTTCTCTCATTGAGTATTACATATGCAAAACTATTAAATTTTGTTCATCACTATTATAAGTTACAAACTATCCAGTTTTAGAATTATTACTTTATTTGTATTATACCTAGGAAAAATATGAAGATTTTTCAAAATTTTTTCGGCTTTTAACAGAAAAGGTCCATTTGGGAATCATATAATATTTGATATATTTTTTCACTACAAATATAGGATATTAATCATTCCATGATTAATTGAATTTTGTGAACCACAATAGTAAATTCTTTTCGAGAGAGAGATATAAGTACACTGTTCAACAACTGAAGGGAAATTTAATCAAATGATGTAACAAATACACAAAACGAAAGTAGTCTTCAATGGAAAATTAATCAATTTAAAAATAAGGTAGGAGTGGAAAAAGTAACTTATAAAATTATTTTATTGAGAAATTTACATCGGTGCAAAACAATAATATCGTGTTAGCACCACATCAGCTTGTCTTTCTTAATTCTTTTAATTTAGAAGAGTTATTATCAAAATATTAATACTGAGCCAATTGTTGTAATATTTGGGGTGGTTTTTATGGCCTTAAATTCTCAACTATGCCTAGATATCTTAGATTAAAGAGACTGAAGATGAAACATTGCACACTGCGCATGTTGTCTATTTTAACCCAAAGTAACCCACCAATTGAAAATTATTGATTGCACGACGCCACCCGAATTGCTCCGATTCAACGCTCACCTCCGCCTGAATTCAATCACTATTGACAGCTGTGTTTTGATTTATTTGTTGGTATTTTAGCAATTTAAAGTGTTCTAGTTTTTCAATTTCAAAATGCCACGATGTATCTTGAAAAATTGTATGTACTTATAATACAAGTACCAATTTTATAAAAAATATATTTGTTTTCAGCGGTAAATATTTATTAACGTTGTGACATAAAGCGCCTTGATCCTTTGGGCTGAATACTTCAGATCCGCATTAAGGGGTTTCAACAAATATTAAGCGTCAAATACATATTTCAGAAATCAGATTTCATATTACTTATATAAATTTACAAAAGGGTAAAATTTTGAACATTTAATTTAAATAAGAAGTAAATAGGCATTGTTGCTAATGAAATTTTGTATTTTAAAAGTAGTTTTATAAGAATGTTTACTAAAGGTGGTTTTTAGCCCGTTTTGGTAGATAAATAAGAAGTGAAGAAGCATAGTTGCTAGCTAAATTTTATTTTTTATAAGGTATTTTTATAAGAATATTAGATGAAATACAGGATGACTTACTTAAAATTTCAAGGTTCATCCTATTTGCGGTCAGATCTAAAGTGACATTTGAATCTTCAGTCTTAAAACAAAGTAAAACGCACAATATGATCTAGTATAAGAAAAAAAAACTAAAGTTACGGGAGTTAGTCACATTGTTAATAAAATGTTACATTATAAACCCCTAAACAACTCGAACAAAATTTTCGTTTACTAAAAAAATCCATATTTTAGCAATTTGTATTATTTATTATACAATCGAATGCGGTTTCAAAGATAACGGGATCAAAAAATCCGAATCTCTAAATTTTGGAGCTAAATGCTCGGATAAAAGCAAGCGACCGATAGGGGTTACAAAAATAATCGATTTTTAATAAATTATTTTCGTTTTTTTAAGATAATGTAATAATCGATTTTAAAGGAAATTCAAAAGAAAGTAAATTTATTCAAAATAATCGATTGATTTTTTTGAAAAATTGTCTCAGTTTTTTAAATTAATAGATTATTTTCGCAATACTTACTTACTTAAAATTTCAAGGTTCATCCTATTTGCGGTCAGATCTAAAGTGACATTTGAATCTTCAGTCTTAAAACAAAGTAAAACGCACAATATGATCTAGTATAAGAAAAAAAAAAAACTAAAGTTACGGGAGTTATTATTTTCGATTTTTCAAAGATATTATATGAAAATAATCGATTGATCGAATATAATCGGTTAGTTTATATAACCGATATTTTGGTTATTTTATATAACCGAAATTTCGATTATTTTCGGTATTTCAAAGATAATCGAATTATCGATTTTAAAGGAAATACAATAAAAATAGATTATTGATAATAATCGATTGATGGAAAATAATCGATAATTCTGTTTTTTTTTTTGGAAAATCGATCTATCAGTAAATCGACTTTTTAATTAATCGATTATTTTTTATAAATCGATTATTTTCGATTTTTCAAAAATTATCGAATAATCTGTTTCAATGGACGAAAAAATTGATTATTTGAAAATAATTGATTATTTAAAATAAACCATAATTCTTTTATTATTTTTTGCAAACAATGATTTATCGGTTAATTGTCTTTTTAATTAATCGATTATTTTTGATTTTTCAAAGATAATCAAGTAGTCGATTTTAAAGGAAATACGGCAACAAAATAGAACTTTTTTGAAAATAATCGATTGATCGAAAATAATCGAATATTTTCAATGATCGATAATTTATTTCGATAATCACCCACCCCTAGCGACCAAATGACTTTTAATAGGTTTAAATTTTAAAATGTTATCTGGTTTCAGATATATGCATTTCTAGAGTTTTATGTGACTCATCCTCTATAATATTTAAAATTCCTAAAGAAAAAAGCTTTAATATACCTTTTTCTGAGGTTACAATACAAAACAGCATTTTCTCATTGTGACTAATTTTAAATATTATATAATAGCTGTAGTAAAAATATAATGCTCAACTCACAAGGTTTGATTTGCAGAATTCGCCTGCGCACATTCTTTTTTTATAATACTTGTAGACAGTGAGTACCATTTCTTGCTCTATTAACAATATTCTATTTCAACATTTTACTGTAGTCTCTTGCATAAAAGTCCGTAGTAAATAAACGCTAACGAAATATCCTATACTGCCGTGTTAATTCAAATGGCCGTAACTGCAATTTTCCTTGAAATACAGATATGACCACTACGCCTGACAACAATGAAATTTTTGTTTATCTCGATAATTTTCATGGATATATATTCTATAAAATCCGAGATTATCGCTTAGAAATTTGGGCGTAAGTAATTTTTCTTGAAAAATCGATTTTTCCCACGTTCATGTGTTGTACAGATACGGCCATTTGAATTAACACGGCAGTATAAAAGGTCTTCTCTTTACATAAAATGTCGTGGCATCTGTTTGATATTAAAAAATCACGTTCATTTTATTTCATAAAACAAAATTCCAATAAACATCTTTTAAATAAATCAAATAGTTCATTATGATGCTAATAAACAAAGTCCGGTCCCTGTCACAGAGTTCGGGTCGCCGCCCAGTTCCCCCATTCCGTTAACCTTTCTTTAGAAATTGGCAACATTTGCGCAGGTTAAACACCGGTGTATGTTATATCTCTGGTCTCTTTTATCTTTGCTTAATATAGATGAATACTGTGAGATTATTATAACATTTTTAAATGTATTTTATCAAAGGTAATACCAGTCCTCCAAATTTTATCGATAAAATTTTTAGTTTCCACGAGAACGTCTTTATTTGGAAAAAACACGAAAACAACCCGATTGATAAAATCACGAATCCTCAGGAGGAGTGATTCTATCTTAAATCGGTTTGTTTGAGTGGTTTTGCCTGAAATAAAGTTGTTTCAGTATGGAAACTAAAAATTTAATTGAACAAATTTGAAAGGGCAAGAGGTATTTGAAAAGATTATTTTTTGAATCATTTTACATGAGAAACATTTCCGAATAGGTAATAATCTAAAAGTGTTTATTAAACATATAAATTTGTTTATTTTATATTAATATAATTTTCTTTAATAGTCTTAAAAACATGCGATATGACAACGACGCATTACATCAACAGTTGTAAGAGCTGATCATGCGCATAACCGCTGCGACATAAAAGTCGACTGACATTTGACAAATTTTAAAATTATTTTGTGATTTTTATCTCTTAAACTTGATCTGTTTAATTTGAGTGTTGATGTGGGTTAGTTTTATGTGTGTTATAAGTAATTTAACATAAACAAAAATGGGTTAATTTTAATTATAAATATTACCTATTTTAAATTCGAGAGACGCTAAAATGGTGGTTCCCACCTTATTATGACTGAGGCGCACAAGGGTAAACTCGTAGCGTAACAAAAACGAGAAATGATTTAACTTGTAACGAAAGACCGAAAGCCGATAGTAGTATTAGGACGTTGAATTTTTTGTTTAGGTTCAACCATGTGATGATTTTCACAAGCCTTGATTTTTAATCCCATTCTATATCGCCTTTTGATTATGGTTTAAAAACTTGTTTGAGCAATTTATCCAATAATAATTGGCTCCTTTACCTTTTAAGCCCGCTCATGTAAAATATTTGGGCTCCTTATTTCGCCTATTTATATTCTAGTAATAAAGGATAGAAGGATGAGTATTGCAACTATGTTAAAAGATTTATAAATTGGCTTTCAGTTCAAAATTATGTTCAGTACATGACTGATATTTATTTATAAAATAAAAATGACATAGTACCATCGCATCAGATCTATTAGAAAAAATTCAATATAATTCGCAATATCACAACTATAATACAAGAAGTCAATCTGACTTTCATGTATGGTAAGCCATCACTAAAAGTTCCCAAAATATAATTTTTATTAAAGGTTTAAAAAATTTAATAGACTGCCTACAGAAATAAAAAAAAAAAACATCAATAAATGTATTCAAAAGTAACCTCAAACAATACTTGATAAATAAACAGAACGGATATACTTTCTTGTGATAATACTACTTACTATGTTTAAATTATTAATACTTAATACTAATTATTCTAATATTAGAATGGTTAATTCGTCTATTTATACCTAGAGGGCGTTAATCAGTATATTTAATCTAAAGAAAATTTAATTCCTGTAGAATTATAAACACTTGTCCAAGAACCCATTTTAGTGCTTGTAGGGTTTAAAAGTTTTTAAATTTGTTTGTCTTAATTGTTCGTCCGTTCGTGAAATATTTTAATAATTTTAATTAATAGTTTTAGACCTACTTTTGTTTATGTGTTTTGACATCAACTTTTTGTTGCAACTATTGTTTTTTATGTATTTTAAAAAATACTCGCATACTTGTTTTTACACCGACCCTGGGATAATTCTCTTAGCTTAGTCTTAAATAGATGAGTAATTACGGGTGAGTTCTTGATATTTGACAACTTTCATATTAAAATGTTTAAACCCACTTTATTAGTTATGAGCTCATTCGTTTTTCCTCTCTATTTTAGACCTTACCTGATGATGAGGATCTGATCCTCGAAACCGGTCGTAATAAAATACACTTGTGAGATCCAAAGGACCACCCTCGTTTGATTTACCTTTTTTGAACTATAACTCACACATGGCTACCACCTTCAACTTTTAACAACTTTAATTATTGTAATATTGTTTATTTCCCCTGTTTAGATAAGCTCTCCCAAAACCAGCATCAGCATGTTCAAAATAACTGCTGTAGATATACAGGGTGGCTCACGCTCAACGGTACGGAGCTATATGGGAAAACGACCAAAGATATAAAAAATTCGTTTGGGAGGAATACGTAGGTTACAGACGGCTACAATTTAAAATTTGTTAGATGTATACAGGATGTCCCACATAAGAAAAAAAAATTATTTCATTAAAAATTATTCAAACAAGAGTAAACAATTAATTTCTGGGAGACTTTTTTTCCTTAAAAATTCAAATAAATCGAAAACTAATAATAATAGTAATAGGGAACCTTTAGTTAACTGACATTATTTTTGATGTAGTTTTTAATTCTAAAATAAAAAACAGGGTGTTCCATTAAAAATAATATAACTTTGTATATTTTCTCTTATGTGGGACATCCTGTATACATCTAACAAATTTTAAATTGTAGCCGTTTGTAACCTACGTATTCCTCCCAAACGAATTTTTTATATCCTTGGTCGTTTTCCCATAAAGCTCCGTCCCGTTGAGCGTGAGCCACCACTGTATATAACTTAAGAAAATTTGATCATATCTCACATTACTTCTCTCAACTTAAATGGTTAAAAATTTGTAATTTGTTCACCTAAAATTTAAGGATTTTTCTATTCCGATTAATTAAATTCAAAAGTCATAAGACATAATACTCTTACCATGCCCCACCACTCTTCTGCTATGTTTGAAAGATCGTTCACATTATGTTATGTTGATAATGGGGTGTTAATACACTGCGACCTAAAAGATCTATTGTGCCCCCTTCTGTCGCCACTGCACTAAGGAAATGTCTCAATGCCTATAGCGACCCTTCCAATCCTATTTTCTCAAGGAAGTGTAGGATTTGAAGTGGCTTCAAGTTAGGTAAGTCTCCCTCTTCTATTTGATATCCTCCTAGATATAGTGCCCTTGGATTTCTGGAGTGCTAAACATTCAGTTAGGATGTGAATGGAGGTTTCGTCCTCCTCCTCACAGAATCTGCACTCACTATCCTCTACTACTCTCAGTTTACTTAGGTGTCCTTTTAGTCGGCAGTGCCCGGTAAGGATCCCTGTTACAATACGTAGCCTGTTCTTGCTCAGGCAGATGCAGGCTTCCGATCTTTTTTGGTTATATTCACCCAGAAGTATCTTGGCCTGTCTCAGCCCCAAGAGATTGTTCCAATTATCGGTTCTTCTACTACCCAATTCTTTTTTAATCTCTTCTAATATTATATTACTGCTGATACCGCAGAACGGCTCAGGTCCTACAAA